>VYZV01004326.1:134675-159405 GCA_013401275.1 Pandion haliaetus | reverse complement strand
TGGGGGTCGGCCCGCTCCTCCCGCCGCCGCCTCGGGGGAAGGACCCGGCGAGCATCCCCTCCTGTTCTTCCCCAGCCGCCGAGGCGGCCGGAGGGTCGGGGCCAGGNGGGGGTGAAGGAGGGCTGGCTGCGGCCGGCCCCGGCCCGCTGCCCGCAGGCCCAGCCAGGTGGGCTCTGGGGTCTGGGGCGCTTTGGGTTTGGCAGCAGCGGCGAGACCTTAGGGTACAAGCCCCCCTTTCTTGTGCCGCTGCGCGGCTTAGGGTCCGGGCCGTGCGTGTGAAGCCGGGGTCGTGTGGTCAGGAGGAGGAGAGACCCGCGCCTTTGCCTTTGGCTCCTACCGCTAACTCTGGCAAGGTCAGGGCGAGGTTTTTTTCCGGCATTTGCTGCCTTGTGTTGAGGCGCAGTGGCTGTCAGCGTGGGAGCTGGGCACTTGGGAAATGGCCGCGGCAATGCCATCGCTATACATGCCTGAAATCCACTGAGCTCCTAACTGAGAAAGCCAGCCTCTGAATATAATAAACTCAAGTGAACTCAAATGCCTGTGATCTGATGTGGAGCCGTCGTGCTGCAAAGCGTGCCAGTTTCACCTATGATAAATAGATAAGACTCTCTTGGTATTTGTGGTATTTCCGTGCACTGTGCTGTAATAATAGAAATGACCTTGGATATCACAAAGACCAAGGCTGCTAACTGCAAGTTGCATTGTGATCTCCCAGGTGAATGGCCTTTTTTTTTAAGTATCAAATTATACTGTGCTGCTGTATCGTAGCGGACAGACTGTCCACAACTGTGCTGAGTCAGAATAAAGGTCCATTTAGCTGGTACCCGTTCTCCCACAATGGCTATTAGCAGATGGTGTGAGAAAGAGTACAAGAAAGGAATACAAGTGGAGACTAATCCTTTCCTTGGTGTAACCTCCCTGCTTCTAACAGGATGAAGTGTAGGGGCTTTCCGAGCAATAGCGAGCGTTTAGACCATTATGCTGAATAAACACCAGTGGCCTCATCCTGAGATGGTCATACCTTTTCATCAAAGGTTCTTTAAAAAAACTGCCCTATAAAACATCTGTGAGTGGAGAAATCTGGGTTATACAATGTTCTTTTCACACCTTTTCAGCGTGGGAGTCTGTTTTGCAGAGCAGGGATTGTATCTTTTTGTGTATTATGTCTTCTTGTGTATGTAGGGCAGCACTTACCAGAATACCAATGTATCTGTACCTGTGTGTGTGAATTATTGCAGTTATGATAAGAATCTACCAGCAGAGGTCACCTAGCCACATATAAAAAGTAACCATAGCCCACTGAAGTGATAAACCTTATCAGTATCCAAAAGTTGGGAAAGAATTTAGAATTTTTTTTTTTTTGGCTTCTTGGTGTCTAAAAAAAAAAAAGAAAAAGAAAAAACACAAAGCAGTTATGTGGGTTGAAAGATGGCTATCCTTCTGTATAGAATACAAATATGCATAGCCTTTCCAGGCCGGTCACTTAAAGGCCGTATTTAATGCCAGCACTTACTTAAAAGAGATCTTTTTTCTGAGATTCCTTTTTCTAAGATGTGCAACTGAAGCCAAAATGACTCACGTTGGTGTAAGATATTTTCAGCTTTGTCAAAATGCCTTGTTAGAAAGTATTTTGTTAGTTGGCAAAAATGGCACACGTTTCCTTTGAGTAACAAAGCACAAACGTATCGCAGGGACCTCTGAAGGTGCTTTTTTTTTTTTTCTGAAAAAAACAAAAACATCTTCAGCAATTTTTGGTAAGGATTCATAAATATTATTGTTGTCAGAGATCCATATCCTCTGATTCAGCGATTTCTGATAGCTCTGCTTTCAGATCTTGAGGCTAACCAGAATCAAGCTATTGCTGTTGCTTGTTCGAGTAATGCAAAAACAAATTTATGTTCGGTTGCCAGCAGCCCGAGCGGGTCATTTCAGGCTGCGGGGATTGCCAGGGCAGGAGGAGGGTTTCCCCAGGAAGGGGTAACCCCCTGACCTTTCCTTGGACACTGGGAGGTACGAGGCAGGTCCGTGCCACACAGAAATACCCCTTGGGAGTTTTGCCAAAGAAGCAAGGTTCGCTCACTCTATAGCTGTTTCTAGTAGGAGCCTGTAACAGTATGGGTCACAGTAGGGGTCTTATAAAATAAGCAGAACAGGACTAAAACTTTGGCTGGCAGTCAGTGTTTGCAGAATGGAAATACAAAGTCACGCGCGATCGTACAAAGTCATGTACTCAATAAGTCGTCCTGGTGCACGCCGAGCCAGCTTGCCTCAAGGGCCGGGAAGTTTGTGCCCTGTTTGAGCTGCTACCCGTCTGGGCAAGGGTGGAAGCAGGAGTTGAAGCTGACTGCTCCTGCAGCAGGTTTTTTTTTCCCTTCCTAGCTGGAGTACCTTGGCCAGCCACAGCTGAGATACTGTGCTATGGAGTGAAAACTTAGCTGGCCATCCAGGCTCTGGTTTTAATGTTCTAGCTGGAAAAGGCCATGGCACTGACTGAGTTTTCTAAAGGACATTTTGTATAGTGTCAGAAATGTGAAATGCCTGCTTATCAGCAAAACAATAAAAGGAGATTGTAAAACTGTGCCTTTCTGTCTAGGGAACAAGGGGAGCAACATGCTGTTTTCTGCAGATTTGAAACACAATTCTCAATTAAGTGAAAGTTGCATAACTTGTCCCTTTACTTCACTCGCTGCCCCTCTTGCACCTTACTTTCCTCAGATGGGCCGTCCAGTCCCCCTGCGCCCCTTCTTACACAAGAGGAGGGGGGACTTTCCCCCTCCTCCTTTACATAACATGCAAATTAAAGAGCTAACTAATTTAGTCTTCTTGGAAATTACCTTATTCTCGTCTGTCGCTACCCAGCCTACAATGGATTTAATTCCCCTTACGGATATGAGGGTCCTTGGGCAGAAGCATAATTTCTCACAAACCAACTTTCTTCATTTCTCCCCACCTCCAGTTAATGAAGTTTAACAAAGGACACAGGTGCCTGCCTCACACTACACTTGTGGACCTCTTAAAGTGCTGAGGAGAGGAGGAAGGTCTGCCGCTAATCCAGCAACCTCAGCCCCTCCTGTTTGTAGCACGCGGCTGGATCCTCTCCCCATACCACCAATGGTCATTTTCCTTCCAAAATTTACTCCACATACACACCCTATTTAAACTAGGATGGCAGGTGGCAGCTGTACAGTGCTTGGCACAGAAGACCCATCATCGGATGAGAAAAGAAAGCTCTTCCAGGCCACGCATGTCCTGGCACCAGGTGGCAGTGACTAGATACCATTTAAAACACAGAAATCAAACCCAGCTTAGAGCCCAAATAGAGGAGAAAATCAACTTTACTGAGCAAAGTTCACAGTTTCTCCCAGGGCTGAAATTGTTATTACCAGAAACACGAAAAGGACGGTTTGCAAAGATTCAGGTTTCAGAGGTACTGTTGTGAAACCTTCCTCCTACTTATACTTTCCACAACAAAGAACTGGAAGCATCAGGGAAATGTTTTGCTGGAAGCCAAGCCAATTTTTAAACGAGGGGAAACATCAGGTGGGAAAAGGGAAAAGGCTTAAATAGTCTGGGAATGAAGAATCCATGTAACTTTTAGGTGAGAGTTAACCGGAACTTCCCCCTTACTTTTACTGCCCATCTCTGCCTGGATGTCGTGGGAGAAAGAGTGTCCACTCCCCATTGAGGCGAGCCACAGGGGTGCTGGAGAGGCGCTTGGCCGTCCCGTCCCAGCAAGCTGTAGCAGCTCCTCCTGTTTCCATCTTTTACTCTGCGTTTGCTCATGTGCAGGAGCAGCAAGCAGAATATCAGGAGCAAGGCAAAAGGTTAAGCTCTGTGGGTGTAACACGGGGCAGGCAACCAGAGTCCTCTCTCCCAGGCCTTGCGTGGGTGACAGGGGTGACCTGTACTGCCGAGGGAGTGCCCTGCGTGGTGCCAGGATGGAACCCTCACCCACCGGCTTGGGTGGGTGGTTATTTCTGCTGTGGTAGCTCAGGACCCTGCACGCAGAGGCCCTGAAGGATTTCAATCCCGAGCCCTTTGGTGTTATGAACAGTTTCTACTGCAGTGCTTAACTTGGATTTCATTTTTTAATTGACCTGAGGTTTTCTCATGTCACTGACAATATTAGTAGAAGTTACAAGGCAAAGACCTCACTTCTGGCCCAGAAAACCACAAATTGTTGAAGCCTGGGGAAATACCCTCAAGAAGGAGCTCTGTGTCTTATCCCTGTGCTCTTGCAGACATGCCCACCATCAGCCATGTTGGACACAAAATGTGGGGCTGGATAGTCTGATCCCATGGGACTGTGATATATTCTCATAGCTATGCTTGGACTCTAAGTTTGTTTTGGAAAAAAAAATATTTCTGCATGGCCTTCAGCTCCATTCCATCAGTCAAGTTCAAAATACTTGCAGGATGAACTACGTCTTCTAGAAGTGTGAAAAGATGGTAAAAGGTTACATGTGTCAATAATCAGCCTCTTAAGAATGGGTTACGCAAGTAGGAGTTTAACTATAATAAAGATTATCATCAATAAATGCAAGAGATTAGCGCAAAGACTGCAACAGAAGGGTTTAGTGAAGAAAAGGAAAATACAGAACAGAAAGCGTCACTTGTAGAAAACCAGATCTGGTTCTGTATACAACCTCTTCTATGAATACAGCAGCATATGACAGAACACTTATTTGCAAATAACAGTTAGTGGAAAATGTGCTCTATCAGGTTTGTTTACTTACTTCTTGGCAAGTCTGGCTTGTGAGGAAGTCAAACCCAACACATCCAATTAGAAAATCTCCCAATGCAAATCACTAAGAGCAGTGCACAGCTCTCTGACTGATCATCTTGCTCCTATCAACAGCGCATTTCAGAGTTTCATGTTCTTTGATAACTGCCACTTTCCCATAGTCTTGGCAAAGAATCACTGATGCCACCCTGGTGTCCAGAGCTGGGAATTGAAGCAAGGAGGCCAGTACTCATCCTGTCTAATAGTAGCTACTCTGCTATGGTTTCTATACTAGATGAGCATCTTAGCTCACCTGGTGTCTGAATTGCCCTCTAGACAATGGAAAGGGGTCTAAGGTGCTGACAGTCCTAAATTTAGGCCTCTTAACATCTAGAGTTAGCTGGGGATGAATCCAAGTCAGTGACTTGCCCAGGGTTGCATGAGAAATTGCTGGGGGCGGGGAGAAATGAGCTGAGTTCCTCAAACCTGCATCCTGTATCCTGCCCACTACATTATCAGCCTTTTCCAGTACACAGAGGTTTGCTTATCAAAACTGACTTTTCAGCTGTTTCAATTTGTCCATCTCTTGGACTTTATGTTGCTTTACTCAGAAAAGGTACTTGTGAGATCTTCATTTCATGTAGCTTGCTCAGAGACACTTCTTTGATTAATGAATTTAATTGACTTTTCATGCCTAGTTTTTTCACCTATCATGTGGCTTGCTCCACCTTTGAATGAGACTGTCTCCAAAGACTCAAGTTAGTAGATTTCTGAGAGCTAGCTGGCTCTACCCTTTCCTGAGTGCATAAAAGCCTTGCTGAAATGAAGGTAATTAGCAAACACATTGTTCCAAGAATGGCATTGAACTTTCTTTACAGCACAGCCCTTTTGCTACCATATGTAGCCCCCCTGAGACTGTTTTGCCACCTCACTTTTGAGCCTGGGGTTAGATGAGCAGGCTTGCTGGTTCCACTGTTTTCTTTGTGAGAGAAACAAGTATGTGCTAGGAAATACCACAGGTTTAGATGCAGCCTGAGCCATAGGTATGGGTTTTTTCTCTTTGGTCACTTGTTCCAGATACTTGCTTTGCTCCCGAATCCATTAGTAGTATGCTTCCATGCATCGTTGCCTGGAAGGTGGATAGGAAAGTAGCCTCATACAAACCAATGTTCCTAGCATTAAAGATCTAATCATTGTCCACTTGGGCAGATGCTTGTGTCTTTTTTTTTTGACCAGGGCATACTTTACCTGTAAAAGAAATGCTGACCATCTCTCTCCAGCTGCAGTTCCTAGTCTTTATCTGCCCTTGTTTCTCCTAGGAGAAGGCAGCTTTGTGAAGAAACATCGCATTAAACATGCTCCAGCTGTTTCTTGCACCCAGTCTCAGCTTGAACAAGTGTCCTGGCTTCAGCTGGGATAGAGTTAATTGTCTTCCTAGTAGCTGGTACAGTGCTGTGTTTTTGAGCTAGGTATGAGAAGAATGTTGATAACACACTGATGTTTTCAGTTGTTGCTAAGTAATGTTTAGTCTAAAGTCAAGGATTTTTCAGCTTCTCATGCCCAGCCAGCAAGAAGGCTGGAGGGGCACAAGAGTTTGAGAGGGGACGCAGTCAGGGAAGCTGGCCCAAAGTGGCCAACAGGGTATTCCATACCATGTGACGTCACATCTAGTATATAAACTGGGGGCAGTGGGGGGGATCGCCGCTCGGGGACTAACTGGGCATCGATCAGCGGATGGTGAGCAATTGCATTGTGCATCACTTGTATAGTCCAATCCTTTTATTATTACTGTTGTCATTTTATTAGTGTTGTCATTATCGTTATTTCTTCTTTTCTGTTCTATTAAACCATTCTTATCCCAACCCACGAGTTTTACTTCTTTTCCTGATTTTCTCCCCCATCCCACTGGGGGTGGGGTGGCAGGAAATGAGCGAGCGGCTGCGTGGTGCTTAGTTGCTGGCTGGGGTTAAACCACGACAACAAGTTACACCAAAAGCTGTCAGAGGAGAGAAGCTGTAGATAAACTTCAGTAAGCAAAAAAGAAAATTCAGAAGCTCTCCTTCTTATTTTTAAGGGGACAATAAGAGGGACACCCTCTTATTTTTCAAGGCACATATACATGTTAAAATACCTACTCTGTGTCTGAGGTAAAATATGGACCACACAGATCCAGGGGTTGTTACGGCAATTACTCACTGGTGACACTGACAAGGAGATTTTGTTATTTGTCATGGCCAGGAAAACGGGAGCAGCAGCTTGAGAATCGCCGATGCCCCAGCACTGAGCTAAGATCACCTTACATCTGCCACCCCTGGCCTTCGGTTGCAAGAACGAGCCTGGTCTCAAGCGTGCATGCAGCCTGCAGCATCGGCACTGCCACCAGCACACAACAAAGTGCCTGGGAAATGTGCGGGGGTGAGAAACCACTTGAAGGAAGGGGGCTGTATATGACTCTAGGTTCCTGTGAGCAGCTAAAAAACCAAGATGCCTGACAGGTCTGTATGTCAATATTTGCCATATATGCCATATAGCATACAGGAATGAGGCCAGTTTTTCTAGCTGCTTTCACTAAGCACCCTTGAGGCATGTGTGTATTAGGAGTTTTTCACCATCCGTTTCCATTTTGGCTACTCAGCAGAACCTGAGTTTGTGCCACTGGGAGCAACTCTGCAGGCTTAATGCCTACAGCCAGACCTTTCTGTTCTTGCTATTCCAAGCAGATTTACTTGCTATGGCAAAAAAAGGCAATGCAAATTCCTCGGTTTCCTATATGTGTTCGGCATTATAGTTGTAGGCATTCAGCTGAAGTGGTGGAAGCCTCAGTAGGAAAGGTATCATGTGGGACCTTTGCTCTGATGGGCTGGTATAGCACAGTGCAGAGCAAATGCAGGGCTGTGCTTTGGCAAAAATAGTTCATGGATGACAAAGACTTTTTCCACCATTACTACCAGTACCGTACATGCACAAAACCACTCATTGGCTTTTGACCAGTCCTGTTCAGATTAGCTAAATCTGATTTATAGTTACCCTGTTACCATTGGTGTAACTGTATGTGAGCAGCTATTGCCTTAAGAATTGCTTCCTAGTGTCATTTTCCCCAACATTTATCATCTTTTCACAGTTTTTAATGTCATCTTCTTCTTATTTAAAGACAAACATATTCCACCTTTCCTAACAGGATTATGCTGTAAAACTGTAGTATTGGTTTCAATTTCAACAGACAGTGCCAGGAACAGCTGTTTCTTGCACTGGGTTTAGGATGAGTCTCATGAAAATAGGAACTGTATATATCACACAGTAGAGTTCAAGCTATCAGCTGACACAGCAGACCAGCTTTCCTCAAATACTTGCAGATATATTTCTTTTATCCAGTGGGAAGACTCTCTCTGAAAAGTAAAGCTAGTTTCACACCAGCTGAAACTGAGCAGAAGCACTTTAATTTTGGTTCAGGAGGGCAGAATAGTAAGGAGAGTCCAAACCTGACTGAAACAAAGTTTAGCACTGTCTTTTCAGTACATTTCAGCAGAGAATTATCCATATAGTTTTGTTCCTAGTTTTTAAAATGGCTTTAAAAATCACACATTTCTCTAGAACAATGAAACTTAATTAAGAGAAAGTCCAGGCCAAACACAAGGAACAGAACAGCAAAGGTATGATTCACAGGCCTAGTTTCTCAAGAGCTCTTCTCCTGACACCAAATTTTTTAACTTTTCTCCAGCCACTGGTGACCAGAACTGTATCTTTTCTCAGAAGAGCTGGCACTAAATTTGAAAATGTTTTATTGTGCATAATGGGAAAAAGAAACAAAATACCTTGCTTCCTTTGTGGATATTTGGTCTTTGAATGGGGCCATATGACACAGGTTAAAGCTTTGTTTATTTGCAGCTTTCTTGCTTCCCTGGCAAAGTGGAAGTCAAAAGCAACAAGGCAAAGTGTCCCCCTCAAAACCAGGTTTCACAGGAAACTGGTTCAGGATCAGGCAAACCAGAAATCCCCCACTTCCTTTTTCAAGAGAAATTACACTATCTGTTAATTAGCAGATGACTGTTTCATTTTCTTCCACTGCCCCTGTTATAAGAAAAGGAGGAGGCAGGGCACCTACCTTTTGCTGCAGTTACTATTCACAGTTTTTCCATTCTGTCACTTCTCTCCCCATAAATATCAGTTGTGATACTTGAATGAAAATAGCATCTTGTTTTCCTTGCAGTTTGTTCAGGTTTGTGTAAGATACTCCTTAAAATGAGAAGGTGGGATTTCCAACACTGGTGGGAAAGAGAGATTTTTACTGGAAACGATTATCTTCAGCTAAGAGCTCACTTGCTATTCGTGTGCCACTGTAGGCACATGTGCTGTATGGAAAATACACCAGTGGAAACTCAGTTGGAGTAAATCGGCTGACTTCTCAGACCTTGCAAATGGCACTGAGCTACAAGAAATTCTGGGAAAATAGCAACCAGGGCCAGCATTGCCCATCCCCAAAGCTGCTGCTGGGAGGGCAGCAAAGCCATTACCGTGAAGGACCGCAGTGCAAGGCCTCCCCAAAAGAGGCCAGCGATGCAAGGCGTTCAGCAGAGCCCTTGGAGCCGAAGCTCCGGCTTCCTGTCCTCCTCCTGAAGAACAATTACGGTAAACTGCTGCTTTGAGATAGGGAACCTGCCGTGCATTTCCCTATAGCAAAGTACACTGTAGCAAAAGAGGGTGCTGATTAGTTGCATGCAATCTAAATTGCTGTTCTGTAAAAGTCAAAAGCCCTTTTTTTTTTTTTTTTTCTTTTTCTTTGGTCTTATCGCCAAGGACATGGTTTTCTCAAAGGTTATTTGACAGCCTGGAGTCTTGAAGCAGACGTGTTGGCCCACTGCATGAGAAATACAGCTAAGCAATGAAGGAACTACAAAGTGCTGCATCCTCTATGCAATGTAACATTGACATTTAACTTAGTCCCGGAGCAGCAAGAACCATGAGAGAGGCATGAAAGATTAAAATCTCAGGGGGTCAAGACTAAAACAGGGCACAAGGAAGAAATATGCATTTTGGGGGAGCCACACAAGAGAGACAGTTCCAACAGAAGATCCATGCAGCTGCTGAAATTGCAAGGTCCCTGCTGCTGGGCTCATTTGAACACATAACCTGTGCTCAGTGATGTTAACTGCATGACCAGTTCCACTGACTTTGAGAATATCTTTAAGCACCTGCTCAAGTGTTTGCAGAATGAGGGTCAGATGTGTCTCCTTTTGTGGAGTGCCAGTACATGGCAGAATGCAGGTGATCGAAGTATTTCAAACATCTCTATAGAGGTATTGCCTCCTTGTGAATAGTAAGAAAGGTAAATTCATGCTTCTGGGCTCACAGGCGCATATGATCGCCCTACTGTGGTCACCTACCACTTGTGGAGTGTGCCCCTGGCATATGAAATCCAAAGCTCAGGAGCTTCACTGAGCAGAGGACAGTTCCCTTTTTTAGAAGGTTTGGTCTTAGTCTAAGGGGCTTCAGGGAATATTTTTTTCCCCCATTCAGCTCTGTCAGAGGTGTGGTTGTCTCACCGCAAGGATTTAGCAATGTTTTCCACATGTCTGAAGATATTATAAGTATTACACAGGCCACTATTCTGGATCTTAAAAGGGGCTGTCGAGATTTCTTTGAAAGTTTCTTCTAGGACAGGGAGACCAAGTGTGGGAAAATACCAACTTGCAGGCACAGACAGACCCAGGGCTAGTCTCCAGTTGTGATACAGTTACTATTATGGTGAGCTACTGCATTATAGTAACAGACGTCAGTGATGCAATAAACTTCATGATGCATACCCTATGGCATAAAACAAACAAAACCAACTCTGCCTTCATAGACCTGGCAATTATTTTTTAAGATCTGACTTGGGAGAGGCCAGCAACAGGTTTATAGTGGAAAAAGAGGGTGCAAAAGGAAAAGGACAACCTGGAAAGAAGAAAATGAGAGGGTAGTAGAAAGTTAAGGCATATGGATCTGTTTCCTGAAGGAACTTGTTCCCCAGGTTCTGGAGAGTGGATCTGAATTCAAGGAGAAGAGCCCAGGTGGTTCAGCTCAGGGAATCAATACCTCAGCTAAGCATCAAGGTCCCAAAGGAAATTACTTTGGAGGAGAAGAGAGAAATAGCCCTTTCCATTGTGGCCTGGAGAGGCTGCTCAACTACTTAAGACTAAAAGGCTGTGATATTGTGGATGATGACAACAAGCAATTGCAAAAAACTGCATTTGTTTNTAAAACAAGTAACTAGTAAACTGAGCACATCTTGCCTGGATTATGGAGATACTGCAATTAAAGCGTCCCACCGGACTCTTTTTGCTGTTGGCTGGGTTTCCCTTCCCAGACCATCTGACCACAGCTTGCTCTCTCAGAGGGCTTCCAGGCTTGCATTTATTTTTCAAACTAACCAACTTGTTTTGATAAAATAAGGAACAGGAAAATGGGAATGCTGAGGCTTTTAGTTTCTGACAGGTGTCGTACTACATTGTTACTCTTGCCGAGAAGAGCTGGAGCCCGGCCGTGCTCGCCTCCTCCAGCCTTACTACAGCCCGCATGCCTCTAGGTGGTGCCTCGCTCTTAAGTTTAATGCCAGGAGCTAGGTGGGGAGCAGCAGCCTCAGGCTGGGTTTTGCCCAGCAAGTGGTGCCAGCAGTCGCATCACCCTCCGTCCCCTTCCCGGGGTGGCAGAGGGAGCAAAGCAGGCAGTCCTGCTGAGCTCTGTTCACCGAAGTATTGCTAGAAAAGTGTATTTGCTTTAAGCAAAGGACCACAGCTAGAACTAGAGGAATTCCCCACAGCAACAGAGACGTCCACAGTTCATCCGGACCCCACATACTGACTTCGTCCAGAGCTGACTGAGACACCTTCATTTAAAGCCACCCTGGGTCAGGCCCCTAATCCCAAGGAAAACCATCAGTTTCTTTGCTTTGAGGCTGCTGAAAAGCCCTGTCATCTAGAGAACTGGTGTCTATAATGAGACGTAACTGAGTATATACACTTCAGACTGAAGCGTTAGAAGAGAAAAATGAAATGGGCAGGCTCGTGGGTCATCAGTGGGAGCGGATGCCTATTTCTTTCCTGCTCTGCAGCCTATTTTGCTAACCTGGGCTGTGTGAAAAGTCTGTGTGTCTGTGTGTGAGGCATGAGCAACTCTGGAAACACCTGTGGAGCAAAGGTTGCCTGTAGATGGCATAAAGCTGTTCCCTATCTTCGACTGTGGGGAAGGGCAATATTAGGGATTGGAATTGGAAAGATATACTGAGTTTGTCAGGTGTGGAGAAAGTGGTTCCTGGTATTCCTTTTTACATCTTTGAGGTGAGGGACATCCACCGGGGAGGTTCACAGCCTTGGGATGATCACAGCACAACTCTTCATCATGTCTCCTCTTCCACTATGCAACTAGGAAGCAGAACACACCTTCTGTTTTGAAGCAAGCTATTTGGCACGCATAGCCATGCAAAGCCCAAATCAGCCCTGACATGGCTGAGACACCCCAAATCCCACCTCCTCACGGTGCATTCATGTATGTCTCCTTCATGCTGGCTGTAATAACACAACTCCCTGACTCCTACTTGGGAAGACAGGAGCTGTCTTGGAAGGCTTGCTATTTTCTTTCCCACTATACACTGCTCTTGAGAGGAATGACAGTGCCCTGTATTTGGTATGGGGAGGAAGAATTTGCCCTTGGGCTTCCTCCTTGCCCCTACAGGTTTCCATGTACTTACATTTAAGGAGGGAGCAAACCTGGGACAAAGGAGGAGGTGGTGTCAAAGCTGGAGGGACAGACATCTGAGGAGGATCATCAGGCGAGTTCATCCCTGAAGCAGGACATCATGCCCAGCGGGAGGAGGGGGAACATCTCTGACATGCACTGCTCTCCTAAACAGGCTAAAGGATTAGCCGTTGGATTTGTTTTTCAGATGATCCCATGCTAACAGCTTTGGGTGGATTAGGGCTGACTTCTCCACATTGAGTCCTTTGACCTTTTAATCCTTCTGAAATAACCTATTCCNCCCCCCCAACTCCTAATCCCACTAGACAGCCTTTTGTTGGTTTTCTACTCAGACATGTTTTGAGAGCTTGCAGCAGCTTTTCTGGTGGGCTGGGTAATTAGCTGGCAGCTCTAGCTCCTTCCTCCCAGTGGGCTGTACCTGGGGCTCTGCTTTTTTCAGGGTGCTGCTTGATGAGTGTGTTAGACTTGCAATGTGAATGTTTTTCAGGGCCAAATCCAAACTTAGGCTTTTATGATAAATAATAGGGAATATCTCTGACTTCTTTTCCCTCATTTTAACTTCTTCATCCCTCACCACAGCTGGCAGACCCAAAGGGTTATGCAGTTCTAAAAAAGGAAGAAAAGAAACCTGAAAAAAAGAAAATTACAGCTGGTAAGTGAGGCCAGATATAGCTGTGGTGTGGAAGGGACAGGGAGGAAAAGCAGCAAGCTTAAGAGGGCCCTGGGGAGGAGATGGCTGTGGAGGTGGTCACATAACTGAGACAAAATATCTTAAGGACCTGGAGTGTGGGAGAGATACAGAACCTCCTAAAACCACTGCAAGTATGGTCACTAAAAGCTGCGTGAAGATGCCTTTTATAGGCCCTGATTCAGCTCACACGATTTTGAGGCTCTGAAGGAAGCAACCCAACTAATGGCACATCCATGGAGAGGTTCAGTCTGTTTCAGCTGGAGCATGAGCACATGCTGTGTTTTTTCCCAAAGATGGGTAACATGCTCTGTCTCCAGCCAGCTCCCGCTGTCTCCTTGGCTTCCTCCACCATCAGTGGCTGAAATAAGAGGATTGTAAGTGGCTCTTTAAAAGCATTTCCTACTGGTGCAGGAGAGGAATAATTAGTCCATAGACCTTCAGGGCTTAGGTCTTTATGCAGACAGATCGATATGCTTCCTTCTGCAGTTCATCTTCAAACTTGTGTGTGTGTAGGAAATGCAGGGACTACACAGAAAATTGTGTGGTGCCTTGCTTAAATTCATGCAAGGTCCTTGGGAATTAATGTTGCCTTTAAAGTTAAGTATATACTCAAGTTTTTATCTCAAGAAAGATGGCTTAAGTACATTAAAATTGAAAAAGTCCTTTTCCCCCATCACTCACAATTACTGTATACAAAACCGAGTGACTTCATGGTAGGCTGACTACTAGATGGCAAAATACACTGAGGTGTTTCCTTGGCTCTAGATAAGAAAAGGGTGGGACTCTGGCAGCATTTTGGGGACTGTCAGCTTTCTCCCATTCTCCTCTAGGGAAAGTTTGTTGGAGAGGCAACGTGCAGAAAGGAAGTTGGAAAGCTGAGGACAGCAGCTGCACAGCTCAGTGTGTGATGATGCAAGAGCCGAACACAGCGGAGGAGGAAGGCAATGCCCGATCCAACCCAAACCAGGTACATCCACCCAAGGGAACAGAGAGGAGCAGAGTTATCTCAGTAGCTCATCCCACACCCCTGCACAAGGACACCACTGCTGGACTGGAAAAGGCATGGATGTTGCCCTACACAGCCCAGAAAGTTTGTCCACTTTCCTTCTACAGATAAAACTCTGCTAGGGTCACAGTTTCTTAACAGATTACTCTCTCACACAGTTGCTTTCTATGTGAGCAAAGGCAGTAGGCAGTTCTCACACTCCTTTGCATATTTGTGAAGGAAGATGGCACAGATCTATGGCAATTATATTGCAGACCTGCTGTAAGACCAAGGTTTTGGGCTTAATCGCATGTGATATACAGCGAAATAAATTCCATCTGAATGTACAATGTAAAGGAGACAGCCTTTTCACATCTGTTATGCTATCCAGTGACTTTTCTAATTGAAAAACAAAACAAAGTACAACATGGAAAAATCTTCACAAAAAGGGCCTAGGACAGGATGCTTTTTGCTCTTTCCAGGCAGTAGGGGAAATAGCCTGATTAATTCTTAAGGATGTCTGTGTATGAAAAAAAAAACAGTCTACAGTCTCTGCACAAAATACGGTTAAATTATGCATGGTAAATATAATCCTGAGCACTGTTTGTATTTAAAAAAAAAAAAAAACCACACTGAAATTTTGGCAAGTCTTTGAAGCTTGTACATTGAAGTCAAAACCCAAGAAGGGCTGAGCTGCCATGGGGGTCCTCAGTGGGATCCTGGAGAGTTTGCACCAACCAGCAGTTGGGAAACCAAAAAGGCACATGAGATTTTGGGTTGTCTCCTGCCCCAAAGGGTTGTCTCACCTTGTTCACCCTCTCCCAAGGTCCCGGTGCTACACTGCATCCCCTTCAAATCCCTTGAGCAGCCTGTTCTGGCCTGGATTTTTTGTTATGGGAAGGGTGTCATGCTGCCACACAACCTTTCCACATACAGGGACAGCTGTGCTGGGTCAGACCAAAAGCCTCCAACATCAGCCCAAGGCAGATTCCTAGGAAAGAGTATAAGAACAGGGAAAGTAATAGCTTGAGACACCCCCATGAGTCCGTGATTCAAAGGCTTCCTGAGCCAGAGGTGGTGCTTTTGAATATAGTGGCCCTCCATGGATCCCTATTCCACTAAGTTATCTAGTTTTCTGAAAACAGATGAGCTTTAGTGTTGACAATGTCTCATGGCCAATTTCTATGGCTCACTTGTATTTGGTGTGAAGAAAATATATCCTTTAGTTCATTTCAAATCTGCTACTTGGTCATTGCTTTATGATCCTTAGTTCCTGTCATGGAGGACCCTTATGCATCTCCTTCCTGACATGCAGGGCTTTATAGATTCCTGCCATAGCCCCGCAGTCATCCCTGCCACACTGGGACTGGTCTTCCTTTCTCCTGTGCTGGTGCAAGTCAGAAGTAACATGGTGAGTCTACAGAGGCTGTACAGGAAGCACAGAAGAGAATATGGCTGTGCAGTTTCTTAATGCAACCTCTGATGTACTCCTGCAATTTGGCCCTAAATCTAACACAAGAGATTTCCTTATGTTACATCTAAGGCTATTTGGTGCCATTAGTAACAGAGCAATAAACCAGTGATCTTTTCTCTCCAGAGGGAAAAGAAAACAGGGACCTGAATGCTAAATTCAGTTTTCAACTTCATCAAGATATTGTTTCTGGTTTGGATGTTTTCTGAGCTTCAGTTTTAGAAGTGTTCAATTTTATATCCCAAATGTCCATGCTCACCCAGAAATTCAATGAATTCAGGGGAAACAACTGGTCTCTGAACAGCTGTTAGTTTGGTTTTGAGTGCTTCAGAGGAGCTTATTAAAATAATAAATTTCCATAGGAACTGCTACTGCAGCACTTTTTTTTTTTTTTTTTTTTTTTTTTTCAAGAGGGAAGTTATGCAAGGCCTGCTGGATTATATCAGCACATCTGGACAGCTCGGAGACTAGGGAGTTTTGAGGAAAGAGGAGACAAACAGAAAACAAACTCGGGGGTTTCTCAGCTTGGGGCAGGTAGTGGGATCCTGGAGAGAGAACTACAAACTCCGCCAGCCCCAGGAGGCCCCTGCCTGGCTCTCTGCATCCAAAAGGTCACTGAATTTGGCAGCCATCACAGATAGCAAATAGCTGCTGATTGTCGCAGTGGGAAGTGCAAGGCCAAGGAAATTTGTTCATGATTCCAGCACTAAATGCTTACTCCATAGCTACGGTTTGTATTTATGCTCTTGGGGAATCTGTGAAGGGAGGGTTTTTTTTTTTTTTTCCCCCTCTTGCCTAAGTAACAAGTATTGCACAACAGGCAGGTGCTGGATGCCATGGAGCAACTTCATCTCAGTCCTGCTGATAGGAAAGCTGTGGGATGAAGCGTGCAGGAGGAGTGGAGCCTGCTGCGGCTGTTGCACCTCACAGCTACCACTTTGCAATTGCATCCTTTCAGCGCGTCCAGATGCAAGCTAGGGCAGCAGCTCTGACCTTCTGGTAAAAGTAGATCTGGTCATTCAAGCAAAGGTTCCTGAAAGGGCTGCAGAGAGAAAAAAAAACAAATTGCTTTGGTTTAAGCTTCTGCACACATCTTCATGATATAACTGCTTTTCAATAGAGCCACCTCTTAAAAACATAATTAGAGGTCAAATATTAATGGACAATCCATGTCTTCAAATGTAATTAAAAGCACCGATACAAAACTGCTTCTGTCCGGAAAGTTCCTGTGCTTGGTTAAACTTTCAGGGGCTGGTCATTACTCTCAGCCATAGAGTTGCTTAAATCATATTGATTCATAATCCTCTGCAAGAGAAAAATCAATGCTGGAGTGCTTTGCTTGTGTAACAATGTACATTAGTAAGCCTGGAGTGCCTCTTCAATGAGATAATACCAAGCAGTTAAAACATGTAGAGCGTGCCTCCTGAATTAATTATGAATTGTTTTTCATCCTTTTAATATTCTTGCTTACAAATGAATTCCTGTATGACACACTGGCCTTTTTCTCTGCCAGTTCACCTCCTTCTTGGTCTTTGGGCTTGTTCCTTGGTGCTCTCCCAGTGCCAGCTGGTGGAGGGAATTAGAGCAAGAACAGCCAGTTGATCAGCTCTGCATAAACTGAGTTGTATAAACTCAACATTAATGTATCCACAGTTAGAGAGAAGAAGAAAGCAGAAGGAAATGGCTAAAATCCCTTGCAATGATGAAAAGAAGAACTTGTTATCAGTACTAGCAGTGTGACAACAATTTGCCCCTTCTTTCTCTGGCGGCTTTAGCTGGCCTGGCCTGAGCAAATGGGAGCTGGCTTCTCCCCTGCCTGTGGCCATGCCTGTTACACTTCTTCCACGTTTTTTTCAGACAGCTTTCTGGGGATAAAGTGATTTGACAGGATTTAGTAAAACAAATAATTTCACTCACTACCTTACAAAACATAAGGAGTTTAAGGGCAAATGATGGTGAGTCATTGTGTCTCTTTAAAGAGTTAACCGCATAATTTGGGCCATGTCTGTCTGTGCTAGGTCTGCTCAATCTGTACTATCTCTGGAAAAGACTTTTAGCAGTGGCACAATTATTTTTTTGCCAGTATAACTTTTGTCAGCAGAATAACCTGTACCTGCAGGCTGTAGGCCATGCTCTACAGCTATGTCTACACCAGGTAATTTTTCTAGTGTAGCTGTATCATTCACCAGCCATATCTCCTTGCAAACTCTGTCCTTCACAACTCCATCAGGAAAAATACATAATATAGTCCTGATCTCCTATTCTGCTTTTCATAAGCCAGTGTAACTGTACTCTGCCTCAGTCTGCTTTCCTACTAACTAGGGCTTAGGAAGCTTATTCTGATAAACTTTTTTGACGAATCAAATGTGTGCTGAAAATTAGTACCTGATGTACACATGGCTTGCGTGTGTACTATGGTACTGGGTCTTAGTTTGCTTATTTATAGATGGTTAAATACAAAAATAGACTAAAGCATTTGTTTGCAACAAAATATGTTTTGGATGGGACTGATAAGCATCTTTTAATGTGTTACTTTAATAGCTGTAAATATCTAGGGATTGCATAAACCAAGGTTTCCAGTGGAAAATGTTTCAACAACAGATGATGAATCCTGCTAAAACAGGTTTTATGCTTAAAATCATAGTTAAAATTATTTTAGGCAAAGCTGCTAATATACTGGCAAAGCCACTATCCTTCTCTGAGACTGCCAGATGTTTTACTGTTACGTGAACTGCAATGTAGTGTGAAGACTGTATCTGTTATCTTGATATTATCTGTTGCATTTTCTTCTGTTCTCCCATCTCCCTCTTTAAGTCCAGCCATATCCTCCCTCTGCTTGACCTGGGCTATCAGCTTGTAGCTTTACATTCAGACCATGGCTGTACAGAAACACTCCCTACTCTGAGTGGTATTGCTGAGAGTCCTACCAAAGGCTCTGCTTCTCCTTAGGAGGTGAACTGCTGCAGAGGCATGCATCTATCAATGTGCTTTAATAAGCAATGGTGTTAGATAAAGTTTCCAGCTGGAGGGGGAGGAATGCTGCTTTTCCCACCAGAAAATGCCTGCTTACCCCAGGGGCTAAGTTGTGTCTAAAGCCCATTTCTGCTGACATTTTCTAACATACCAGTGCTCTCCCAGGACACAGACGGAGGAAGCGTCTCCAGGCTTGGGTCTTTCCTACACTCACAAGCAATTCTTGGAAAAGCCCCAAAACCTTGGAAATTACACATGTGCTCCTCAAAACATGAAGTTTGATCCAGCATCAGTTACTTGCACAGGAAACTGTTCTTCTCTGCAGTTAGCAGTAAGTGGAAGTTGTTACTCATGCAGACCTCTCCTTTCCTCAGTCAATTTAAAGCAGCAGAAGTGATGACAACTTATGCAAGCAGTCTTCCTGGTACATGGGATTTTTTCTAAATAAGATATAAAGATGCATCATTTTGGGCCTCTGTTCTTTGGAAACTGCTCATGTACTCCATTCTTAATGAGTAGACTAGGGAGTTTTCCCCCACCTCTATCTTAACATAAAGAAAGTGTTTAAGACAGCCTTTTCCTTTTCAGTGATCCATAAAGCAGCTTATTTGCAAATTCATGCCCACGTCAGATTATTTTTATCATTACAATTGGTCTCCCTGTGGAATTTGTTAACATGTTGCTGGCTATTTTCATCCTTCACATGAAAATGAATCTACTGGGTATCACAGAGCTCAGTTATTATGAGTTTTTTTGATGAAAGGCTTAAATTGCATCTGAGAAATACGAATTACAGGGCCTAATGTCCCCCCAGAGATTTTAATTTAATACACAAAAGGAGCAGCTCACTCCCTACTGAGGTCATTACATGAAAATATTTTTTCTAGCAAACAGAGTAATTGCGACCACTGGAGCTTGTTTCCCCCATCCCCCTCAAGTTTTTTCTTGATGGGTCAATTTTGGCTGCCTTTGAAGGTTTATAAGTTTTGTGAGTGATCATGCCTAAGATAAATTTTGTTGTTGTGTCTATACAGAAAAAAGAACTCATGAGAGCACCTGTTCATGCCACAGGCATTGCTTGGGGTAGCAGCCTCTCCTTTCACGATTACAACATGGTGCTGGAGGAAACCACTGAAGTTCAGGTCTCCATAAACCCAAGTAACCAAACCATGGTGCCAGCCTCCCCTCCCTGTGCCACAAAACCCCTTCAGAAAACAAAAAACCCCACAGAAAATGTAGTGGGTCAGTGAGAAAGAGGGTGCTGTCCCAAGAGGTTGCCCGTGTCATAGGTGCCTGAAGGGGTTCATGGCCGAGGTAGTTGGCTACCATTGGACAAAATCATGGAGCCAGTCCCACCCATCTTCTTTTCCCTGGTGACAGCTCTGCGGAGATCTGAATTTGAGGGCCGGGCAGTCTAAGGCAGATCCAGCAAATTCTCCATATACTCATTTAACTCCAGGATAAACAAACATGTGCTGAGGTCACCCCCAAGTTATGGCAGTGTGGAGTCAGAGGCACGTCAGCAGGTCAGGGAAGATGATCCCACTGCAATCCCTGCTGCAGTCCCATTAACCTCAGCGACGCAGCTCCTATGCATGGTTAAAATTTAAACGCTTGCATAAGTGGTTTGCTGAACCGGTGCCAGAAAGATCAGTGTTTTGCAGGACTAAGCCCATTAATTCTTGCTCTCTGAGAAGTAGGGGCGGAACAGACAAGCCAGAAAACTAAGCAGCTTTGGACTGTTTGATCCAATGAGAAGGGCAAATTCCAAAGTTGAGGAACCCTCACGTGCTTTTTAAGAAAAAAAAAAAAAGACAAAGGGAGTTCAGGGTTTCCATGCCGCAACCATGCTTGAGGCTGTGGTAACCATAACTTTGCATAGATGCAGGATATTTTTCGCTCAGCAGAGTGGGCCAAGACATTATTCATCATGCTGGTTTGTAGGCACAGATTATGTGTATCGTGCAAAATTCAGCCTCTTATTTCTAACTTAAGAAAGACTTTACAAATACTCATTTTTTTCTCAGTCTCCTATTGAAGAACAAAGCACTCAGGAGAACCAGCAGCCAGGAGGCATGTTCGTTCTCTGAGTGCCACTAAACTTCTTTAATAGAAACAGATGACAACAAGTATACTAAAAACAAGAATAAAAATACACCTCAAACAAAAGCAATATACTTCCAAAACAAGGCTCTCAACCACACAGGTTTCCCCCAGTGGGGAGAGGCTGCGAGAACAAACAGACGGCACTTGTTAGTCACGTCACTTAACTGCACGCCTGGAAAGCACTCAGATCTGATGGTGATAGTGATGACACCGTAAGACCCTATGCAGAACATAAATGCTGTGCTGCAATAAAGGCTTTCACAATGGCATAGATGGAACCATTATTTTACCCCAGGGTTTTAGGCACTGAATTCTTTCAGGAGCCATTTAATTATTTTGTTTTATTTCTGCTCAATCTGTACAGGAAAGCTTAGTAAAAGGACTGTTCATTTTGACAAGGCTCCTCAGGGAAACCTCGAGACAAAATAGCGGTAATTTCTTCCCCATGTAACTCACCAAGAAAAACAGCAGAGGAAATAAAGGGGTAATAACAGAAAGGGGAAGATTATCTTTTAAAAGCAATTGCTTGATACCAATACACAGTGAATGTATTTAATGTCATAAACATAGGTTTACTTAGGGAAGACATGAGGAAATGTCAGGAGCAAAGAGACTCTTACAGCTAAAATGAAATTAAGACTGGCAAGTGTAAGAGGAGAGGGGAGGGAGGGGGAAGAGAATCCCATTAGGGATGGTCTCATGGTCCTGACAAAGACTGTCCCAGCTGTATGTTTCTTGCAGATGTTGGCCTGCCAAAGCACTTGCTAATCTGGGGGCCTGACTGGCTTTCTTCCTCCCTAGAAGGAGACAGTTGAGGCAGAGACCCATATATATAAATACACGTCTCTGGTGTGACCTTGCTTACAGAGAGGCGACAGGTTATAAAGTCCTGCTTCCCTGAACACATAAGAGCTTTACTTCCTTCACTCTGAAATGTCCAGGTTTGCTGACCCCCCCCCAAGCACTTGAGCCAAGTGGTCCCAGCTTTCTTACCATCCTCTGGCCAAACTCCTGGTTCTGCTGACACCTTCCTTCTTCCAGGCACAAGGATGCAGGGATTTCAGGCCTCTGCCTGCCACTGGGTCCCCTCCTCACAGGCCTGTCCCCATGCCCCAGCTGACAGCTTTGTGTTGCTGCCTGGGGGAACTCAACCAGGGCTCCTGCCAAGCTGGGGAGATACTACATTTCACTGGTGAAGAGGAAGCCCCATCCAGCAGTTACTAGTATCTTTTCTCGCAATAGATCTTCCCTTACATCTCCAGCATCAAGTTATAATCTATGTTTTTAAACTGGTTAAGAGACCACAGTGTCCATGACTGAAAAACAGGGCTCAACAATATTTTCTTGTCTATACTTATTCTGATCGTTCTGGGCCCTGAAACTCCAAAGACTCACTCATGTTGCTGAATTTTAGACTTAGCCGCAATGAGTTGTCCCTCTGACTTGATATACACCTGATTTTATGGTTTGTGATTGACTTGGTGACTGTTCACCCAGTCTCTCAGTGGCACTACTTATAGTGTGTCAAGTACATAATTCATGGCAGGTTTCAGGCTTGGACTTTAGAAGAGAAACTCTGCCCTAGAAAATGTGTTGAAAATACTCAGTTGAGTCCAGCTCTCAGCTGAGGATACTGGTGACAGATTGAGTGCCTTGAGAGCAGTAATGGCTCGGTGTCCAACACATACGCCTTCAGGTGATACATCCTTCCACCACTGCCAGGCAACCAGCCAGAGACTGGGATCTTAACAGTAAACTCCATTCCCATAAATTCATATACTCATATATTTTACAGCCATGGGGAGCATTAGGACTCTCTACTCTATCTTTTGTTTAATACAGGCCAAAGAGTCTCATTCAACAAATTCTGCATCAAGCTCAGAAGTTCTGATTGAGCCATGAAGAAAGTTGTCCAAGTATTGACATAAGGCTGAAAGGAATGGGGAACATCCCATATTAAACTGTTCTCATATTGGCTACGTATCCTCATTTGCCTTCTATCTTTGTAACATTGCACATGCCTCACTTAAGCTTCCAGCTTTTGCTCTTTGCTTCTTCTTTATTCTTTGCCAGATTGAATAGCACTCTCCTCCCCTGCGACACCCCGCCCCCCCCCGCAAGTCCCTCATTTGGGCTCTTCCTTTAATAGCTAGGTTTTCCAAACTACCAAAAGCTATATTTCTCTCTAGTCTTCCTTGAGCAGGCTACTATTTTGTTACCAAAAACTTATTTATTTTCTATTTCCTATTATTTTGTTTTACTGTGAGAAGCCTGGAGGGCTGAAAAAGAGCCTTTTGAAGGAGAGATGGCAGCCATTTAGACTGTATGGTAATTTTTGTGATGAATCTTCCTACAGATGAACCTGGCACAGCAGATGCACAGGTAGATGCTTAGCTTGATCACTAATCTTCAGCGGAGGCTCTGGTACTTGGCCCCACCTGCACTGGTTGCAGCTGTGCTCCTGCCTGGCCATAGACCATTTCAACCCTGACCCCAACCCATGAGCTGATGTCTTGGCTTGAACTTGGAGCTGTCTGGCTGCTGTGGACTTGTCCAGCAATCTGGAACTGGGCTGCCTGCCTGGGCCTGCCCTGTTCTCCATGCTCAGGGCTGTGGGACTGCACCTCTTGTCCATCTGTGAAGCCCCAACACCACTGGCCCTGATGTCACTCTTGCCTTGCTGTTCCTTCCTGTTCCATGACACAGTTGAAAGAAAAATCTTTAAAGCAGGAGGCATCTAGTTTTATGTACAGCATATGTATGGAGCAACAAAGAGAAAGCATGAGTAAGTGCATTATGGACACAGTGCTGAGACACTGCCACTGCTAAAAAACCAAAGTAAAACCAAAAAAGCAATTAACTCTTTAAATAGACACTCTGATCCCTAATTCTTCAACATAAAATAAATGTTTCTTTGCTTTGTTTATACTAATCCCAATCCTCCATGCAGAATGGTACATGTGCTCTGTTATTCACTGTCTGAAGAGACAACAAAAAATGAAGTTCAGTGCTGTTGGCCATGAGCAACAAGGATTTGAACACAAAGGCAGAGTTTTTCTCTGCATCTTCTTTTATCTTTATGGAGAAGTGCATTTTAGAGGGTGACAGGATACATAAACCTTGATTAAAAATGCCTTTTAGTCAACATTTATAGTCCAAAGAGGAAGAGAAAGAAGGTGGCAATGAAACTGTTACAGCAATAGATGCCAGATTTCTCTTGGGTTGGTTATAGCTCATCCTGTGTGTTCTTGACATTCTGACAGATCTGTTCAAAAGAGTAAAGGCACCCCAGAAATCAAGACCAGGGTTTTGTTATTACAATTGCTGCCTTTGAAGAATTAAAATACAGAGCTGGAATTACTTAGAGGAAATGCTGATCCCGGAGTTATACTGTACTGACTGGACTACAGGAGCTGTGTTTGGGCATTCAGGCCTGAGGTCATCCCTATTTGATATTCTCTGCATAGGATGGTTCTCTCTAATATTTTACAAGGTAGACCTCTTTGGGAAGGAAAAATAGAAAGCAATTATGAGAGAGGCATATACCATATAGAAAGGAACAGAAAAAAAGCTTGTGGCATGATTGCCTTTTCAACAGGCAGCTGCAGGATCTATACAGAGGCAATAGCAGTATGAAGCTCCCTTCCTTGTGATGCAGGAGATATGGCTAGCAAAGACTCTGAGGAAGACTCAGCAACCTGGTAGGTATCTGTTGTGGTTTCAGGTCAGCTCAGTCGGTAACAAAGCACCACGAAGCTGCTCGCTCACCCCCCACCCCCGCCCCTGGCCACGTTGGAATGAGGAGAAAATCCAAAGGCAGGTTCGTGGGTCGAGACAAGGACTGGGAGGGATCACTCCCCACTTATGGTCACGGGCAAAAGACAGGCTCAACTTGGGGAAGAAACAAAATCAATTTAATTTACTACAAATCAAAACAAAAACAAAACACAAGGGTATTAGGAAGGGAAACCAAACATCAGAACACCTTCCCCCCACGCCTCCCGCCTTCCCGGCTCAGCTCCATTCCCGGTGCTTTCTACCTCCTCCCCC
>VYZV01004326.1:110166-134233 GCA_013401275.1 Pandion haliaetus | reverse complement strand
ACATTTTGGCGCATCTGACATTTTGGGGCGGCGAATTGTTCCAGCAGCTTCTTAAAGGGGCCGCCTCTGCAGCCCCCCTCCCCTGCCACCAAGGAAAACTGCGCCACACAAACCCATAACAGTATCAAACAGCCCTGGAGATGAACTTTTACAATGGTTCTGATCATCTTCCTCAGGCTCACGCTGGGTCAAGTACGCACAAATTTCTGCTGGACAGAAGAGATACAAGCAGGAGGAAAAAGAGAAACCAAGCGGAGCTTGCCTTCCCCCTTTGTACATACACTGCATGAGAGAGGCCTATTTCAGAAGGATAGGAAAAGGGATAGTATTAAGAAATGGGAACAAAGAGATAGGAAATAGTACTCTATTAGCAGGAGCAGTGCTCTGTGAGCTCAGGCTGAGCAGACAAAAGGCAGCAGAGAGTCCTCAACTAACTAAATTCAAATCAGGCAACTGCCAGCTCCCAAAGTAGCTGCAATCCTGGACCTGCCTGTCATCAATTTGCCCCAAATCTTCCCCCAGACACGGACAACTTAGCTCTCCATGACCCCAAACTGGACTGGATTGATAGCTGCACTTCTAGAGCTCCAATCACTAGAACAAGAATTAGAGATCTGACTTGATGTTAATAAATAGATCTTAAACGTGAAGCTAAGTGTAAAGCAAGCAGCTGAAGTCAGGCTGAGCGCAAGGATGCTTGCTACATGTTGTGGCAAAAATCTGTTCAGGTGTGTAAGCCTCTGTCCTGCTCGTTCCTCCGAGAGAGCACTGTGCTAATGAAAGTTTACTCCATCCAGGGCAAGCTGCTTTCTTGCTCCCCTTTCTCCCTCCCATATGCCACCTCTCTGCTTAATAGCTCATCTCACAACCCACGGAGTTCCTAGCCTCTAGGCCCAGTTTATATCCAATTTCCAGTCTACCAGTGTTTTCACGCTGATGGGCATCTGCTCCAGGCTTCTTGCCTTTCCCAGGCCCCCAGCCCATCAACACTGGCGCAATTAATTCCTCACCACACTGTTCACACCTACAAGTAACTGCAAACTCCTCTCAGAGGTCAGGTGACAAGCATGTCCTCCTTCCCCTCCTCTTTATCCTCCCCCTGCCCTTGCTTCTTTCCTGATATAATTAACTCCACATGGTGCTTCTCAAACCGGAAATCTGGTCTCTTCAGGGTCTGAGATTATCCCCAAAATGACTGGAGGAGAGGAAGGCTGTACAGAATCCTTTTGGCTTGCATAAACCGAAAGGACAGCCTTCTCCTTTTCCTCATGCTGATTTTTAAAATAGAGCTATCAGTTTTCCATATAGTCATCCTGCCTGACTTAATGAGCCATTCTCTTCAAATACTCACATTAACATGTTTATATATTTGTTTGCCTGGCTGGGTTCTTTAATAAGTATGCCTTTGGTTCAGGTGCTCCCAGCAGACCACTGCTCTGCAAGGCTGCAGGAAGCCCCTCCATTTGTTGCAGCTGTGTCCCCAAATTGTGCTCTGCGACTGATTGCTTTTGGGGCAATTGCTCAACTGTAATACACAGGAACTAGATAAATTGGACGTTTTTCTACAGAAACCATTAGCACCATGCCTCAGAGAGGCTGGAATTGGTCTCATCCTTAGCAGTTTTGTTTCTGCAGTATTAGCTGAAGACCCCAGCAGGAGGATTATTTAAGTGTAGAGGCTAGGTGAAGATATCCTGCTAACCTAAGATGTGGCTAGGAAGGCTGATGTTAGAGATGCAGGGGGCACTGATAGGTTTTGGGGATAGCCCTAAAAGAAGGGGTAGATAGTAAGCTGTTTTTATATAGCTTTCATTTTAAACATGGGCTCCTGGCAAGGCAACCCCATCCTTGCCAGAAAAGGGATGTCTGATCTGGCTTATTGACTCTTTGATGAATCCTTTTTCCAATGTCAGGCTCATTTCTGTGACTGCTTCTAGAAGATCTGCACTTGCAGGGCTTTTCTTCTCTCTTTTGCCCCTGTGCTGGGTAAACTTGAGTTTCGACTGAGGTAGCAGCCGCAAGTACGCTGGCAGTGAAAGTAAGCCTCTCTACTGTACCTACATTGTCGAAAGCTTCCTGTGAAATTGGATTAGCACTTAAAAGTTGTGTGACAAAGCTTCATGTTCCAGGTTTTGTAAATGCTCTCAATGAAAAAAGAAAGAAAATCACTTGTCAAACTCTTTCTGTATCGATTGGGGACAATTATAATATCAGCAGATTAATTACAGTGTTTCTACCATGCTCTCCTCTGATTCTACTATTAAAACACAGCAGAAATCAGAGTCTGTTTTGACCTTTATTCAGAGCCTCCCATTAAAGTGACTTTCACAACAGAACCCAATTTGTCACATTTTATTTGTACTTTAATTTTATTATTAACAGATTAATGAAGCTGGTAATGGGTTTCCCGATGCTCCCTTTGGAAACATGAACTACGTCCCTTCCTTACATCAATCTGCTGTCAGCCCACGAAGTGCCTTTGCAAAATGCTATTAACTGTTACCAGAAGCAATTAGTCAAAATAGCAAGTCAGCTTCAAAAGGAGAGACTCCAGATTCCCTCAGTGCACTAGGAAAAGAGCATTAGTAGGATTCAGTCTTGCCAGCAGACACAAGCTTTAGGCCCTGCAGTAGGTGTCCGAGTTAATGACACGTAGAAATGCAAATGTATCAGACTAATTTGCTTGAAGGAGCAATGCCAGGTTAAAAAAAAAAAACAACCCACCACTTTTTAGTGTCATTAACAGCAATCCCCATTGTGCCAGAAATACCCACGCTCTGTTGTAAGGTATTCTCTGTGCTCCAGCCTTAAAAATCTGCGAGTGAAATCCTGGCCCTCCTGAAGGCAGTAGGAGACTGCTCATGACAACACTGAGGCCAGGCTTTGTCTTAATTTTCTGGCTCAAACAATTATTTTAAAAGTATTCTCCCTCACCCTCCAAAGCATCAAAGTCCAACCCCTTCTCAGACAGCTCCCTTTTTATGCCAGTGCCAGAAACTCACAAGATAATTCCTAGAGGGACATGCGCAAACCTAGCTCGAGCATGATTTCCCCCGTTTGGCACCATCATTACGCAGACAGCTTTATTGTTGTCCTGGTTTCAGCTGGGATAGAGTTAATTGTCTTCCTAGCAGCCGGTACAGTGCTAAGTTGGGGCTGACGAAATTACATTATCGTACACACAATACACAAAATGTTCTCAATAAATGGTCCCTAATAGGATGAAGTAGGAGTTTGAACCCTTTGAAGGCACTAGCTAGCACCTGGTTAAAAAGCCAGCAGTCCTCAGCTCCCTCACCACTGCCCTGGATGAACTGACAGGGAGGAATCTGGGGGAGGTGAAGCACCAGGTATACTATCCTACATGCCAGTGATGTTTCAAGCATATGCTCTGGCATGCCTACCTGGCACCTACAGGCTGCTTTCCAGATTGGACAGACTGACAATTGCCCCCTCCTTGTTCTCTCAAATGTTGGAAGATGATGTTACCAGTCATTTTTTTCCAGTGCATTGCTATTTACATGTGTATTGCATACATGGGTCTAATTAAAGGGGGGAGGTCACGAAAACAACAGGAATACCATGGATTATGAAGAACAAAAAGATTATCCATTTGTCCTCAGGACTGGACAATGAGGTTTCTGTGTCTATGCAGAAGGCGAATCTTTTTCATGTTATTTGGCCCTTGTTCCTTCAAACCCAGTCCCACCTCCCTTGGACAGTTGTGGTGGCCCTGACAGCTGTCCCAGCTGGGGAAGCCGCAGCGAGGGGCGAACTTTGGGCTCAGTTCACATGCCTCTCACAACCATGCTGCATGCTGATACTCTCACATTGGGGGGGGTTTTGGAGGCAGAGAACAACTCAGCATCAGACCTGGCTGACATTTTTCCTCAAAGAAAACATAAACAGCTGAATGCCACCCAGGGACTTGGACAAACTGGATAAAAAAACCACCCTTACTTCTGCCAAAACCTCATTGATTAAGAATATGCAGACCTAATGATTTTGCTCAGTATTTGCAGAGCATATCCCTGCTGGGTATTCTTTCTTCCATTGCCTTCAAGTCAGTGTTCACAGTGCGTAAGGTTAAAAGTGTTTCTTTTCCCTTCCAAGTGCAAAATGCTAATAGAAGGGTTGGAAGTCTAGGACTAAAAGCCTGATACAGTCCACTCTAAGATGTAAGAGCAGCATATTTTATCTTCCTTTTATATGAGCTTAATGTCAGAATAAGGACAGTCCTTTGGTCCTTCATTCAGCTATTTCTACCGTCTGGAGGAACCACTTCTTCAAAAAACACAATATATTGTTCAAACACTCCCATAGAAATGTTCTCTCCAACTATCCAAACACATTGCCCATTGTCTTAGATCAAACACGACTCTTATTCTTAAACATAAGGATTAAAAGGCATCCATTAAAAGGAGAGTTTAAAATTCTATTTTTAAAAAAAGCTCAGAATCTTAAAAGACTAATTATTTGTGCAATCTTCAAGATCAAATGCTACTGAAATAAAGACTTTGACTGCTTTGTCAGATAAAACCTGTGTTCAAAGATTGCAAGGGGAGAAGAGACTATTAAGATAATCTAGTTTGACCTTATGACCTTAGGTTTTGGCATTTCACTGGTGCAGAATCTTTTCAGTTGTTCATATAGCTAAATGGAGAAATGAATAAAACCATCAAGAACACAACAGACTGCATAAACTTGAAAAAAAACCCCCACGTGTTTTCATGTTCCTTTAATTTGTGTGTTTGTAGGCAAGGCTCAATACTTAAATGGATAGTACCAAGTCCTCCGCTGATGCAGTTAGTGCAGCTCTTGCTAAAGCTTATGGATGTCATTTTCAATCAGATGAGGATCTAGTCTGAAGTTTACAACTGCAAGGGAGAACTAAGTAAGTACAAAAGTACAAATACTTGGAAAGGGTAACTTGTAGAAGATCGGATAAACTAAACTTCCAAAGTCTCTCTCCTCTTTTCTTCTTTTTGTCTTTCTACTGTTTCTTTTATAACAACTGCTTAGGATTGTGTCCACCATGCCGATTTTCAGCAGACAGGAGGGAGAAGCTGGGATGCATTTCTTTGTGTGTGTCTTTTCTAATCTGTTTGAGCTGTCTGATGTCTTCATATCTAATACATTCTGGATCTTTGAACTGATTTGGAGGATGTCTCAAGGAGGAACAATGATTCACAGGAAAACAGGATATCCACAGGGGAGCCAGTTACCCAGTCCAGCAGAATTAATCAGCATTAGGTGTGTGAGCTCTTGCTCTGAAACACTGTAAATAAGAAAGAGTCACAGATGATTATAGGTATGGGAATAAACAAAGAAAGAGAGAAACACAATTAAACCTTTACGTGTCCAGATGAAAACATGACTTCTGTTTTGCAAAGAGGCATGGTTTCAACGTTTGCTTCTGTTCTGGCTCCTGGACTTGTTTTTGCAAACCAGGGCCACACCTAGCACTGGGTAACAGGTCTGAAATACAGGACGGTGCCTTCCTGTGCCCGAACGACCGAACGGCCTGGTTACAGTGGAGTGCTCTGCCTTGCAGGCTGGTTTCTCTCTCTCTTTCTTGTATTGTGGCCTTGTTTCTGCCTGCAGCTGGCCTAGGCTAGAGCATGGGAGCTTGCTGCAGCCTCCTGGGAAACAGGCGTAACTAATGAAGGTGCCTGCTTACCACTTACAGGGGAGCTGAGGGGCATCACCTCCCTTGCTACATAGCCCCTGGCCGACGAGGAGAGAGCTGGTGCAGCGCTAGTGTGCTTCAACCTCCCACGAGAGGATGGTGACTACATCCTTCCTTGCACCCCTCGGGCTGAGTGGCAGAGGGTGCCACCGCTGCAGTATTGGTGGCCGAGTGTTTAAGAAGTGGACAACATCAGCTCCTTTTCCTCACACTCACGTTTTCAGAATGAAGCCCTTGTGATTGCATTGTATAAAGCATATGATCTCTCTGCTCACAGTGTGCCTGAGGCATAGAGAGCCTCAGAGAAGGAAACTACCTTGTCAGTAGAGCCTGTGGAGGAGAGCCAGGTGCCAGAAAGGCAGCAGCTTAGGCTGGGGAATTTTTGATTATTAGCAGGAACAGACCTGTAGCAATTGTCTGTTCAAAGAGGGAATTTTGACTTCATGTCAAAATCCCTCTGATTTGTCAAAAATTTCTGTCAAAATGCGCCTTTTAATCCTTCATTTTGACTTTATATGCCTTGGTCATAAGTGATGGGAAGGGGGAACTCTCAAGATAGTGGCTTTCCACTTAGCTGCTTCAGGCCTGGGTAGGTCCTGTTGGTGGTGCCTAATTCCTTTTTCAAAACCTGCACCTGCACAAGGCCCAGCACTGAGCAAAATCCCTGCTATCATGCTGTGGCCCTGTGCTCCTGGGACACGGGTGGATGTTTGCGGTGATGCTCCCTCCATGCTTGTCCCTCACTGCACGTGCACGTCCAATGATCACTCCTGCCTCGCGCAAGTGTCCCGGGGAAAGCCCCTCATGGAAGCAGGGCCACTGCTGCTGCGATGGGGACGAGCCCTGTGCAAACGAGTGGGCTGTGAACTCACTTCCATGGGTTCATCTGGAGCAGCAAGCTGATGGGGTGAGGAACGACTCTTAACAGTCAAAGATTTTATTAGAGAGCTGCTGTATATGAGATGCAACTGTCACCCATGTCAAATGTTTTCTCAGGAGGAGGAATCGAACTGTAAGGTATTTAGGTACCAAAACCAAAGCACCTTAGACCTGAATGACCTGCAAATGGAACTTCTGAAGCCCGAAGTGATGTTGTAACCACCTTAACTTAACAAAAAGAGGAAATGCTAGGGATATTTGACTTTACAAACAGCCTTCAGTTGGCCTGTTTCCAGCACAAACACCTCATGCGTAGTAATGGACTTCATAAAGAGTATAGCCACAAAACCAAACAGGCCTTAACATTTGACCTTATTGGGGAAAACAAGCCTACTATTACCAAAGAAAACTAAGCATGCCTAGCTAATTGACTCATCTTAGGACAAGTTTTGTTTCCATGACTGAACCGCAGGAATGTAAAGCCTTGCCATCTTTCAGCCAGCACGGTTTCCTTAGATCTCACATGGAGTGTCTGAGAATCACCAGCCACCTCCTAACATTTTGTTGAGTAGGCTGGCCAGTGTAGGGAAGAGAAATGGAGGGGCAAACATAACACTAGCAACACCTTTGCCATAAGGTGGGGTTTTTTTTTGATTCAACATTTCTGGAACAAAACACAAACATCAATTAATTACATACTGTTACATCCTTGTTGCTCTTTGCTCATCCACCCACGGACATTCCACATAAAATTACCTAATAATCAATCTGAAGTATTTTAAAGCAGCTTGTTTTTATCCTAAGCCATCAATAGAGTTAGCAATCCAGTGTCTAGACCTGAGACAGTGGTCTCATCCTCAAAGACAGAAGCCATAAATGGTTTCTGTGTGGTGTAAGTCTCTGGTATTTTATGTATCATTAAAAATGGCCATCTATAGGTGCTGAGACCCCCTACAAGCAAAGGAAAATTCCTCAAGACATGGAAAGACAATTCTAGCCACGTTTTTTTTTTTTAAGATATTCATAATTTAACATCCACAGCTAGAGTCACCTAAGACGGATGACACCTATTGTTCGTATTATAAACCATGAAAGCAAGGTAAGGATTCCCTGCTGTGAGATGTAACTGGTCTCAGAGGATCTTTCAAAACCAACAGCAGTGGTTTGTCAGATAAATCAGCTGAAGGCTATCTTAAGCAAGAACTCTTACTTGTAGAATGTTTGGTTTCTGTGGCTTTTGGCAAGTCACTCATGTTAAAACTGAGCATTTTTTATCCTGTTTTGATGAAACCATCCCCATGTTAAACACGTTTGAAAGGCAGTTTACAGGTTTAAACTAAAATGTTTATAAAACCTTAGTGAGGATTATCCTGCAAAAAATAAGGACTTCTGGAATAAGCTGTATAGTGACAAATTCATTTTATATTCTGTTTAACATACATGTCAGTAAACTCAAGGCGAGATAAATCTGTTAATTAAGAAGCCATACAGAATGTTTAGCTAAGTGTAAAGCATGGTATGTCTGTTTTATGATATATCTTTGGTTTTGGGGTGGGCCAGACTGTGTTCAGCCTAAGTATGTTGTCTGAGATGAAACGCATGTGATGTGCATTTGAATTTGCTTGTATGCAAAACACTACTGTCAGACTTTCTGGCAGGGGACTGGCTGATATGGACCAACTGTGGGCTGCTCTAGCCTCAAGGCATAATTTACAGCAACCTGAAGCTACAGCAAGTTACTTGAGCAGTGAAAGGAGCAAAAGTGTGACCAGCAGCAGCAATCAATGCAGGGCGAGGCATCCCTGAACCTCGTAAGTTTGTTTTATTTCAGCTATGGCCTAGAAGTTGGGAGTTGCATCTGGGGATGTAACACTAGAGATCAAGAGATCTTAGGCCAGTTACAGCAAAAGTGGCTGTCTCTGGTTTAGGTCTTGCCCCAAGAAGTGACAGGTAGGTCATGCCATAGCTTATTAAAGCCCGAATGGGGAACACAGACACATTAAATAGAGTCCACATTCCAAACCCAATATTGTTATATGGACAGCAGGGGAACATGCCGCCTTCAATCAGATACCCACATCACCAGCAAACATCATGTATTGCAATGAGACATCAATCAGGGTCCGAGTAGAAGGAGAAGAGCCACAGGCTGCTGGTATGATTCTTTTTCTAGTGAGGGCTTTTAGCAGATAACAGAGAATCCTCTGCATGGGTCTCACCGAAGTTGACCGTGCCACGTTCTTAACATAGCTGTATTTGTACCCAGCCTTTAGCTTGCACCTGCTTGCACTCTCTTGATAAGAATACATTGTATGAAGATGCCAGACTGTGCCTGGGTGCCCTAAGGAGCAACACTTGCCCTGGCCTTTTAATGTTTAAACAGCTGTGCTGGATTTGCCAGAGGGTGTCTGACAGAGCCATTAAAAATTGATCCCTGAGTAAACACCACCGGTGCTATTTACTCCAATTCAGCTGCAATAATTTACACCATCTGAAGAGCAGTATAATCCTGTACCGGCAAAACTCTGAGATACTTGCTACTGACTTGAACAGAAGGATCCTTGTGGCAAGGGGACTGCAATTTCCCCATCACTAATGACTCTGGACAAGAGACTAAAGATACCACACAATTTAAAATAAAAGGAATTAATTCAGAAAGAAAACATAATCACCAAGACAGTGGTCACAGGCTTGCACCAATGCAAGACATCCATGTATGCTGACATACAGTATAGAAGTTGGGTTACATGCATGATTAAAATGAAACTGCTAGATACTAACAGAGGAGAGGTATGGAGTTTAACCTTCTCTCACGTCTGGTCACACTCCTAGTTTGGTTTGTTTTTTTCCTGTTGCACAAGTTGTAGAGGCACCTCAAGGAATATCCATTTGGAAACACACTAGAGGGAAGGGAAACAGCATAATGTTCAGGACCACAAATGTCTATCTTCTAGAAAAGTGTGATTCCCTCCCAACTCCGTTTGAACAAGGTTAGATATATCTGCAACTACCCGCTCATCTTTTCATTGTTAGTGGAGATCCTGCTTCAAATACGGCTCATCTGCTTTGCATGGCCAAGTGTGATGATTGATCAGTATCAATCAGTACCCATTCTCTTGGTCTTTTCTCACTACCGTCCTGCTATTAACTTACCAAATGACACATGTCTTAACATTCCTCTTTATGACATATCTGTTGTCTTGTCATTCTCATCCTTCAAGATACCGCTTCTGTGTCTTGACCTTTATGTCTTCAGAACACCTAGAATAGAAAAGAGACACATGTAGATCACCTGATTCACCAGGTTGAATTTTCTGTTAAAATAGTGACTTCCTGGAATTAATCCTTAGAACGTGAGCACACCAGAAATTGCTAGTCAAGTAAAATATTTAAGATGTGCATACAGTAAATCTCTGGAGTTTCTGAACAGTTAGTAAAATCAGGACTTCAGGGCACATGGAACAGCAATTTCTTACCTACTGCTTCCTTATAAAACTCAGTGAAATGCCAATTCTTGTGATGGCATTCAAAATTTTGGACATAGTTTTAGTTTGCTGTAAACCTATTTGATCCAGTCATCTTTTTTTTTTGTCATGCTGCAGACAAATATGCTCAAATTAATTAGCATAGTTCTAGTTTACTGGGAAGTGTAAGTGTCCATTTTAAAGAAGCTAAAACTGATGCAAAGTTTCTTGAGTTCATGAACTACAAACCTTCAGCTGATTCTACTAGCAAAAGTTTCAGGCTCTCAAAGCATATGTAATGCAGCAATGTTTGGTTTGTTTTTTTTTAACTTTGGCTGGTTCAGATAATTCCACGTTTGGTATAAATGATAATGATGCAAGACACATTGACATCACTACATGTTTATAAAAAGAACATACAAACGCACAGTGACATTTTACACAGTGGTTGCACATAAGACACTCACAAATTTGAAATCTGATGCTATGGGGTGCCGAGTACTCTTAACTCTCATTAAGTTCAATGTGAGTTGAGAGTGCTTCGCAGTTCGGGTGCTTGGGCCCTCAGTGAGGCTCTGCACAGTAAGGAATTATACCAACATTCATGTCTGAGCTGAGAGTAATTTCTCCTTTCTAGTTCATGCATTTCTAATTGCTGGATTAGTACAATTGGCTGATAATCACAGTAATATAAATGATTTTCTGGTACTGAAGTGCTCCTTCTGAAAGTTAATAAAGCTCACTCAACATCGCCTACAGTTTTACAACACACCGTAATGGAATAATGTAATGAGTACAATGTGAGTATAGTACAAAAGCCGATATAAAGTTAAAAATGGATCTAGGGTAGTACTGTTCTTGAATACGAGCAGTACAAGGTATGAATTACTTCTTTAAACTGGGTACAGGAGTTAATCTGTGAACAACGCAGCCCAGCTCACATTCAGGTTCACTCCTGATTTTTTTTCCAAGATTTGCTTTCCACCCTTTTCTTCCAGTTGTTATGTATGTGCTTATCCTTGTTATTTCCATAAAGGTGATCATGCTTTTAATTTACATCTTCCAGTTTTCTACTGGAATTTGGTTGTTAAAATGGTTTTATAAACTTCTTTAAGAATGTGATACAAGGACACAGCAGAAAACCAACTCTATTTAAAAATTACAGCACGAATCCCACGTCAGTTTGAAACTTTCAGGAATGTTTAGGCCTGTAACATGTGAGACTTGTCTCCTGCAGTAGTTGAACACCTTAAAAATTTATTGGTAACTTTAAATTGTTTTTGCTATGTGCAAACAGAATTTTATTAAATTTCTTTATTCTGGGATCCATACATGCCTTGTATGCCCATTAACGACGAGTTTGTTGATGTAAGGGCACATTAATTGTACGTGTAAGACCTCTAGTCCCTTTTTTTTCCCTCCATGAATAAGACAAAGCCATATTTAGGGAGAAATTGGCTTTGTCTACCTGTAAACGAACATCACCTGAAATGCAGTCTCCTAAGAAGTTGATGGTAATTGGCAATGCCAAATCCTCATTACAGTAGTGGCATTTTCACCAGATATTGCAATTAAGAACACACAAAGAATTATTCTTTTCTTGTGTAACATTTTAATGTCAATAAAAAATGGTTTTATAGTTCCAGATTACAAATAAAAAAATATTTTATCTTGACCCTTTTGCTATTTCCCCTCAGGGAAGTCTTCAAATTTTAGTTAGGAAGTGTTAAAAACATGAGGTGGATGGATGCTTGCTCTACAAAAAGCTGAAGGACTTCCTCCCCATTTTGCCATCGCTGGATGTTTTGAAATGGAAGGTTTTGCTCCAAGTAAGCCTGAAGAGCGTACTCTCTCTCTCTCTCTCGTGGCATGTGAAACCATGGGGGCATACACCACCACTGGATCCTTTCAAGCTGAACGCAGCTGGAAGGGTACTAAAAGGAGCGAGTCAAGCGCCTCTCCAACTACCGGGCTGCATCAAGAAGGCACAACGTAAGCAATGGTAAAGTCAGTAAACAAAATTTTACTGTAATATTTCATAACACAGATACTGTATTTCTCTTTTAAGTGTAAAGCTACTGTCTTACACAAGAAAGATGGACAGACCCTTTTCCAAGACTAATATGGATACAATAAATATGGAGTTTTACATACTAGATCTGTACACAGAAACTTTGTCCCACAGCCATAAAAATTTACATTTAACAGTGCAACATATAATTTAATCCTTTATTTATCTGACATAGGATGTTTACTTACTAAACACAAGCAACTACCTGGTTTTAATATACATATTTTATATATATATATTTTATATATATATATTCAACAATCTGTACAGGTTTCTAAACATAAAACTCCAAAAAGGCACAATCGTCTATACAACATGTACAAAAATGGCTGGAGCTGACAAGAAACAACAATTATTGGTCAAGAGTTCATGATTGCACGAATATTAGTAATGGGTTTGTGTCAGAAAAATGTGCTTTAAGGAAAGGAAGGTTTGCAAAGAAACCTGTAAGTGTTATAAACCCCACCCCCCAAAATAAAAACACAACAAAAACCAAAAACTAGGTTGCTATTACAAGTCTATCCTCATCGTCACTGCTGCCATCGCTAAACTGCACCGTGTTTTGCCGCCGGGGCAAGGCGGCTGGCCTGTGTACCTGTCTGTCCGGGGAGACAGTTCGGTGGACCGGGGACTTGGTTAACGTGTCGGGATTCGCCTTGGAGCGGGGCTCTGCCGGGGCAGCCCTCTTCACCTGGAGGGAAGGGATGTCGCGCTTTGGCTTGGCGGGGTTTGTGAGGTCAGTCTTTTCGGGATCCGCCTTCCCCGGATCGTTGGGTTGCTCGTAGTCAGTCAGCGTGATGGGCTCAGGATGGCTCTTCCCACTGTACCGCTGGCTGCCGGTCGCTGCCTGAGGAGAAGCGGCCCTGCCGGCCTGGCTGACCTCAGCCGCGGGGAAGCCGACAGGAGCCGTCTCTGGCTGGGACTCGCAGGCCTTGCTGCCTGAGGCGGGTGCCTCGGAGGCTCCTTGCACCTCGGCGCCAACAGGGCTGACAGAGGGGATGAGGGTCGGAAGGGCGATGTTCAGTATCTGCAAGCCGGGAATGTGGGCCTGTGGGCTGGGGTTGCCCTGCGGGGCTGCGCCGGCGGTCAAAACCTGGAGGCCCACAGCATTCAGGGTAATTCCCGAAGGGTGCATCTGCGGGGCGATGTTTGTGTTTGCCAGGCCCAAGATGTTCACCGTCTCCATGCCCAGCGGTGGCAGAGGCTGCAGGCTGGGCGTGCCAAGACCCTGGATGCCCGGCACGCTCACCTGGCCTATGGGAATGCATGGCACGACGCTGTTCACCTCGGCGACTCCCATGGGATTCACGCTGGCGCCGGCGGCTGTGCCGCCCGTCTCACCGAGGGCGCTGGTAGTTCTGTGAATCACGCTAACGGCAGGGATAGTGAGCTGCACCGGCCCCGCCTGGATCGGAACGAAGGTGGAGTAGGTGGCCAGGCCAGCGGGGACCACCTGAATCCCCCCGACCGGTACCGTGCCGTAGGGTGCCTTGGCTTGCCGCTGTGAGTGCAGGGGGAGGTGGCTGAAGAGGTGAGTCTGGGGAGCCCTCAGCTCGGTGGTGTGCTGTGGGCACCCAGCCAGCTTCTCCTCTGGGATTTCGGCATAGGGCGATGGTGCTGTCGTCTGCATGCTGCGGTCCACCGGTGAGGAGGGTGAGCTGACGGAGGGCGTGCTCTGGGAGAGAACAACACAGGCGTGTTAATGTGGCAGCCACCGCTATCCTCAAGTGAAATGAAAACGAAAGGTAGCTGGGAGTGCTTCCCACACTCCATTTTAAGAAAAAACAACAACAAACTGGTTCACAGTATATACTGCCCAGCTTGAACAATGAACTAATTTCCTTCCTTTCTTTTTCCAACTCCTTCCTCGCCCACTAATTGAATTTTCTTCTCCTAATTACCCTGGCTAATTTCTCTTGAACACTAGTACTTGGAAACATTGCTGAATATCCTTTGTATGTGTTTTTTAAGGAGTGAGAAGGCTTTGGAGAACTGTTTTTTGTGGAAATCACCTCAGGCAAGAAGGTTAAATAAGCATAACCTGGCTTTTTTGATGCACTGGGTTCCTATACTGGAGCCATTACAGCCTCTGGCAGGCCGAGGCAGCATCACGGCATGTTTGTCCATAGGTGCTTCTATGTGGAAGATGGGCGATAAGCAATGACAAGACATGGATGACAACTATGGCGCCCACAGAAGCGGAGGTGACAGGCAGATACTGGAGTGAGACATGGGACCCACATCCCACTGCTGCCTCAGCTCGCCGTGATTTGGTGCCTAAACCTGGACTGATAATCATTTTTATATGCTCCTTTGTCTTCTCATATAGCCCATGTTACCGGCCAAGGCCGGCAACTCCTCTCCTAAAAACTCCTAAAATGAGAAGTCTTAAACTGCAACTGCAATCTCACAGTATCTTTTAGCTTTAGGCATATTCATAACACATAAAGAGTGGTACAACCTTATTTAGTTTATATAGTCCTAAACAATAATTCTGTGGTTTTAATCAAACTCTTAAGAAATCTCTACAGTAGACACAAAACCGAAACATGAACAGAAATGCTTTTGAAAACTGCTGGTAGGAAATGTATTGGATAAAGGAGAGTATGATTTACTGACTATGCAGTGCCAACCAGTCTAAATGGGAAGATGGGTGTGAGAAGGAAGCCAGTATCCTTCTCAGAATTAAGTCCTGTCTGACACCTCACAAGAAATCCCAATAAACTGGTATGGATGCTTTCAAAGGAACATACAACAGCCTTCCTGAGCTGTGTCGACCCCTTGTCTCGATTGCAAGAAGTGGGATCCAAACCATTCACAATAGGAACAGACTGTAGATTAACCGTCAGAAACACAGCTGCCACTTCTTTTTGATCTGGGAAAGGAGGAGGTAGTCTGGAAAGGAATTACTGCCTTGTATTACTTACATGCCTTTTTTTTAAAATGTATTAATGTAGACAATCATAAGAGCTATATTAATGAAGACCTTTCAACACTTTTAATTGTGTGAATATTTTCTTGAGGCTTCAGTGGTTCTGTGTGATGAGGGAGTAAACTCAGTCAAATGTCTTTCTGGCATCTACTGAAACCCAAAATCCAAATATTGAGATCCTACCCCTTTTGTGGCAGGTACATACAGTGATCAGAGACCACTACATTTTATTCTATGTCATACTACAAAATCACTCCAATTTACATTCGCCACACAAACTCACAGTTCTCACAAGCAGGAATGAACCTGTGTCAAACAAGGAAATGCAGCAATAATTTTTACTGTTTCTCCTTGTCAATGGTTCACTATCTTAAATTCTCTAAAAAATAAATCCAGCAATACAGATTTTCAAAGAAAAAACAAGTCAGTAAGTACTTAAACTAGAATGAAATTTTTACTTACTGTTTATGATTTTGAAAATTTCCTGCTGCTTATTTTTCTATAACTGCATGCATATACTATTTGTAAAAATTGCATTCATCGCAGAGAAGGCAGTAATTACTCCTTTATTTAAACTACATTTTGCATCTCAGTTTTCGGAGCTTTATTCTGGAAAGCTCTAATGCCTTCACGGTCTGCAGTAAGAATGCCTTCACGGTCTGCAGTAAGAATTCAAAACTTTCAAGAGTTATCCTTATGGTCAATCATGTATGTGACTTGTACCGTCCCCATTACAGTCCATTAAAATAATGCTGAATTGTAAAAGGCTTAACACCTGCCAGTTCCTCTCTGTGATTTCCTCAGCAGTTTTAAAGACAATAGTCGCCAAAATTACTGAACGCTCCTGCAGCCTTGCACACAGACTGACCTCATCTTTCTGCACACTGCTCTGGAGAGCCATGTGTTTAGAATAGGCATGGGCAAAATTGATCCTTTTCTGATCAAAATGTTCTTTCAGCTTGGAGGAAAAATGAGAGCACTGGGAACTCAGGTCTGTGTTCTGTGCTTGTCTCTCTCCTTTTGTTATTGTGCAAGGGCAATCTCCTACTTTCCTTGGAACATCTGGTGCTCTTTCTAATTCTATTATTAAGCATATTTGGAGGAGAGATAAGCAATTGCACAATTTTTTTACAGTGATAAGGCAAAAACCTTTGGGACTAGCTTAACTTCCCTTGGAAATTACCAATGATTCTATTGTCATATTTCAGAGTGAAATGACTTCTGAACTCTATCACTTTCTTCTGAAAACTTCATAACCACCACCATATGTTCATTTTACGTTTCTGTTATATCCCACCTTATTTGAAATACAATTTACCAGCTCCAAACTTCACCTGAAACGACCATGTTACAATTAATCCTTTCAGGGAGAATACAACAAAAACTAAGAATTTGAAAAGCAGTGTTCCTACACCATTGTTGTTTCTAGAGTCCTACACATTTGTCCTTCAATTATTTTCAACTCTCTTAAAGATGCATCAGCCAACAACTTGAAGAATGAAGGAAAGGGCAAACATTTTGATCTTTGAAAAATCTCCAGAAAGATATTTAAAAGGAGGATTTGAAAGCCCACTCTCTCCCCCAGAGTCAGATACTCCTACCTTTGTAAGATCTGCAGTTGATATTAAGGGGTGGCCCAAGGCTGCTTCTGCATCGGGGTAATCCACAGACATCTGGCGACCTGGAGATGCAGGAGGGACATCCGCCAGTGCCGCACTAGCACTGTGAGGACCTGCTCCTCTCTCCTGGGCTTTATCCTCAAGTGCTTCCTGATGGGTGAATTCTGCTGGTGACCTGGAGGTCCTGCTAACTGACTGCACCGCACTAAGGACAGTCATCTTTGTCAGCAGTGCTTTTGGCAGACCATCCATAGAGTCCGTGTGAACCCCAGCAAAACAATCTGGAAGTCTGATGTCTTCATCAGTGCTGGTGGCATCCTGCAGGCTGTGTCGAGAGGGGTGATGCTGGGGGCTGGCCGTCACCGAGGGGGTTGTGGATAGGACTGACTCAGCCTGGCTGTCTTCATCATCATCTTCATTGTCATTTTCATCTTCATCTGCACCATCAGACTCCTCCACATCATATCCTGACCGGTCATAGCCAAATCTTTGCTTCTCACCTGCAAAAGTAGGAATTAGAAGGTAAGCCAATGAAGGTCCTGGACTGATTGGGAAGGAGGTGGGAGGGAGTAATTAGAAACACCAAAAAACCACATAGCATGTGCATTTTTCAGTCACATCCCATTGCATCAAAGCAACAGGGAAGATTTTAATTTCTGTTTTTATTTTCCAGTGTACATATTAATTATACAGCTAAATAATCTTTCATCTTCTGCTTCCATGTTGTTTTTAACCTTCTGGATTTGGCTGTTTTCTTTTCAGCCATTTATAACCATTCGCTCAAAGTCACCCTTCACTCTTTCGCTTGGGAAGATGTGAGCAGATTCCCAGTTCATTAAGTTCCCAGTGATGACATACGAAGCTGGTCTGCCAACCTTAGCAGTGGGATATTCTCTAGCTGGTTCTGACTCATAAGTGGGTGTCCTTGTACCTAATATGAATCACTGCTGCAAAGGTTTTTGAAGGATGCAAACAGAAAGACTGGAGGCTGTTAGTCAGGAATCTATCTCGTTAACAGGCAAAAGAGACCAAAATTAGACCCTACCAGATTTCTTCACTTTGCTAATGTTTTGAAAGGTTTATTAACAAATCACCCATGATGTCCTAGGAGGCAAGAAAGCCCTAATCCTATCAAAACTTACCTATGCATGAAACTTTGCTCACATTAAGAAGCCCTCCTGACTTCAAGTTGTAAAGCCAAACTGCTGTCTAGTGGTAAACTTCTCTACAAAATACAGCTCTACTGCAGCTTTTCACCTTCTTTTATATCGTAACTTGGAAAGAAAGAATCATCTTAGTAAAGAGACAGAAAATCCCATCTGCTGTATCTGATTCCAAGCCAGACTGTCTGGGATCATATTTTATAAAAGACAAAATGCTTTGAATGCACTAATATTTTATATTCGATTAAAGGTCTGTCTGCTGAGCTGTCCAAAAAAAGTATCAGCATAAAAATCATTTGGCTCTGCAAAAGCAATGATGGTTAAAATCTCAGAGATCCTGTTCTAGAAATCTACAAAGCAACTTACCATCAAAATGAATGATTCTGAAAAAAAATCAGACCCTTAAAAGAATTTGAATGTAGTACCAATACTTGAGGCTGCTACGTTACCAAAACCAAAATAAGCATCTTGAACTCCAGGTAAAATAAATGAGTTTAATTGAGCTACCTCTCAATAAGTTACCCACCATTATAAGCCTTTATGGTTTCAAATGAGCAATGCAATTAGGAACAAGACTAATAGCTTCTTCGAAAAAATCCCTCTATAATAACTTTGCCCCTCTTTGCCTACACAGTAATTTGTACATTAACTAAATATGGAAACTATAGATTTTCTACATTTACTACAGCAGGCATGCAACTGAAATGTTATTAAAAATAGCCCAAATCCTCCAGGTCATTGGAATGATGCTAACAAAAGTATTTTTTAGAATTTTAAATGGTCTTCACTTATAATTCTTATCTACAAAGCTGTTCAAAAAAGAAAACATATTTTAGTGGAAAAATTAATTCAGTAAGGTCCATTCCAAAAATATGGCAAGTAGGATTGTTACAAGTATTATTAACAAAACCACATGGAGTTACTCCACATTTTTTTTCTCTATACTTCTGCCATTTCTCTTCTTCACACAGTGTTTCTTCATCATTAATTTGCAAAGCAAACACATCTAAAATGTTAGAACGTCTACATATGTTTGATTTCTGAATGGAAGTAACTTCCCCCAATGCCTCTGTAACAGATCTTGAAGACTTCTCCATGTTTTACATCTAAAGGGTGACCCATGTGTTTCCTGCAACTCTTTAAATAATGCATGGGGCATTGCAAAGTCTTGGGTCTCAATCTGTACTCCCTCTTAATTTTGGTCTATTTACCAACATTACATAACTATTCTCTTTTTTTTCTCCCTCTCTCCACATGAATCACATTTTCTATGAAAGTTGATGTCAATCACAAATGACTGGCTCCACTGGCAAGAAAAACTACCTGAAGTGATTAGACTGACTTGCCACATTTGGAAAGCAAGGAAAACATATGCTCAAACAATGCCCTGATTTATAGTAAGAAACTATCATTTTTCAAATCAACATTGAAAACCACTACAGGATTTACTAGCAAATGCTGCTTATGTAGAAATTTTCTACATCTGTCTCATCTGTCTAGAATAAAACCATGGAAAGGGAAAGGGGAACCGTGTGTGGGACACGGATTCCTTACACGCAGAACTCCATGGGATATCATTTCCCTCTATTGTTTCCCTGTTTACCTCCACCCTGTGTGCATTGGCCAGCTTCTATTTAAGCTTGGTTACCTGGAGCCAGAGCCTGCAGTGCGGGCGAGGTGACAGCAAAGAATGTGGCTCCCTTACTCCCACACTGCTTCAAAACATCAGATGAAAAAAACCCCATTCCTAACTTGCTTGCTCTGGCAATGCACAAAGGAACTCTCTGCTCTGGCTTTTATACCCACATGTATGTTTGCTGAAACAAGAGGTGCCCAAGCTTTTGTAATTAGTGATCCCGTTAAGCATTGCTGTAAATCAGTGGAGTGTGAGAGGACCCGATACTGGACTTTTAAGTGGTGGAAGACCCAGGCAGGTTATGGGTCTTCTCTGAATGAGGCATCGGGCTGAGGCTGTGACTGCTCCTTGTGGGGAAAGGCTCTTTTTCAAGCACTGTCTTGTTAACCAAGTAGTATTGGCCCTGATCCATTTTAGTAATGGTGCGCTGCCTACTAAAGTTCCCTAGCAGTTTTAATTGGGGAAAAATTAATTCTTCGCTTCCTATCTTAAACTATGCACAATTATAACCATATGCTTATGTAGCTGATACATATAACTAGAACTGACTCAATTTCCAAAGGGAACAAAATGACTTCTGTGTTTTAACTTTGTATGACGCTGTCAAGCAGTGTGGGATATTTCAGAATGAAGGATGTGTCATAAATTTAAAGGCCACTAGCATATGGGGAAATGGCTTTTGGCATGAAGTTCACAGGTTTTTTTTTTTTTTAAAAAAGAAAACAGGAAAAGTTTTACACTATTAAGTGAAGCCTTTATGAAAGCTACTTCTCTTTCAAATCTGTAACTCTCACCATTTTAACAGAAAGACTGTTCAAGACTGCCTCAATTTTTTATAAAGAGCGTTTTTGGAAGACTAGGGAACGTCTCATCCTCTGTCAACTGCTGCAATCTTTTCTTTTAAAGCCTTAGCAAGACTCTTTCTTCTTCCTCAACTTCAGAGAAGAAAGGAACTTTTGGCTACAGACATGAATTCTGCAAAAATTAGGAACAGCTGGAAATAAAGGTATAATAGAAACGTGGACACAACTTCGGATTGGGGATTTTGCTCACATGCCAACTATAATTATATGTAATAAAATTCAGTTTTTAATCCTAGGTATTGAAGTAAGTGTACACAAATCATGGGCAAAAATCAATCTTAGTCCTTTATTTATTTATTTATTTTGTTGCCAGTCCTCAGTTAGTTAATCAGCGCTGCATTGTGTTTGTGGTGTTGACGAGCTTGTTGGCTAAGGTTCTGTTATACTGACATTTTACCTCAAAGTGGGCAAAGAAAAAGCTTCAAGTTCTTCAGCGCAATAGCATTAACTGGACTTATCAGCATCCTAATATGTCCATTTGTGAAGTGCCTGGGGCTGATAAGTCCATGAACTGCTTTTTCCAGTTGTGATGCTATGAATTAGGTAACTGAAATTGGTGTCTCTACGTACTTTAAAGTTCTTTATTTTAAAAGTTTTTCCTACAAGAATCCTTACTGTTTATGGTTTTAACAATGGCCATATAATTACCATCATACTGCAAAATACTAAAAGAAAGGTTCTTCAGAATCTCAACTTACAGCTTTTAATTTTAACTGTGATACTATCACCAATTAGTCCATCACATGACCTGACTTATCAGGTCCTGCTACAGACTTAGCAATTTCTGCACCAAATCTAATGATGAAGTTCAACAGCTTATAACTTAGTCATATTTGGTTATAACTTAATCATATTTAGGTAGATTTTCACATAAAGAGCAAAATGTTAGTTTTCTTCCTTTCACCATCAGGAAGACGAGAAAGAACTGAAAATATAAGTCCAGACTGCTGAAGTTTTACACATTCCCAAGCAAATGGACAGTTATGTAGATAACGATAGGACTGCTATTAGCTCTACTTATACAGATTGAAGACACAGCTTACTAAGTATCGGCTGGTCTGCTTACTATCTATTCCCATCTAAATTTAAATTTACTAAATTTATTGTCTTTTAGCACCTAAGCAATACAAAGCAGTGTTTATCACCTCAAACTGCCTAAGTATCTTCAGTTATGGATTAATATCTACATAAAAGCATTTAAAAATAAAGCATCTGTTCTGTGTTATATATTCCTCATCAAACTCAAGAAAAAAATATACACTATGGCAATAAAGGCAGAAATATTCTCAGTATGTCATCATATTATCATAAACTTGAAAGTAAGGTATGTATGTCATCAATGCACTCTCCTATTTTTCTAAACAATTACAAGCTTAGACTCACCTCTCACCCATTATATTAGTCTTGTAATAGACTGTTCCACAACCATGCAAACAAATTATAAAAAGGGTAAAACAAAGTACTGTGAAATAATGCTAGCATCTGTAGCGAAACTTGCTGTCTTCCTGTCTTTCTAAGTCTGTTCATAGGCTTTACTTGACTGATTTCAGTCTTGCTTCAGCTACTGTCCACTGCTCATCACCATCAAACAGGACTCACAGTGACATCTACTGGGTTAAATTCAGACTGGTAATAGCCAGTGCTCCTCAGAGATGTGAAAAAAACCCAAACCCAAACCAAACCCAAACCAAACAAACTGTGGGCTTTTGAAATTCATTCCTAAGAGTATGGAAAGTAACAAAGTAAAACTAACAAAAAAGTAAGAGTAACCTCTGTTTAAAGTGGTTATTTACATCTAAGCCTTCCTGAGCAACCTGTACATTGTAAATCAACCTTAACACTAGGTAGTCTATTCCCAGGCTGTAAGTGTAGGGCTCCAGCATGCTTAATGTACATCTAGTTGAAGACTAGATACTGATATTTAAATAAATAAATAAATAAAATCTTGTAAGCTATACAGAACCAGCCTTCCATTCTATTTGCAAAAGGAGGATATTATTGCAGGATTTTAATTTATTTTCATTCCTTAAATGTAGGTGCAGTGGAAACACAGACTGAATCATGATTAAGATAATGAAGAGCCATGGAAACTCACTTAAGATCTACTATAAGTAATATATAGCTAATTAACTCAGAACCATTGTATCTTTAGAAGGGTTTATTTAATATGGCAGAAAATGAAAGTGGTTTTTTAAATATATATATATGTGTGTGTGTGTGTGTGTGTATAAATACATACCTGAAACTTACAATTAGGTATTTTCACTGGTAAGGTAATGAATATTTTGCGATAAAATTTTTCCATAGAGACCATTTAAATAAGTTCTGCCCATCTACTGATTTCATTATTAAATAACTATCCTGTGCAAGTTTACTCAGGCATACCATACTACTCATACATTAGCTTACATATGAAATATTATAGGTTTAAAGTTCATAGCTGTTTTAATTTGAAGACAAATTATTGTTGTTTTTAAGACTGCATAGCAAAATGTTGAGTTAACATGGCCAAAGAGGATATCCCCAGTTGCAGCCTGTCACACTAAACAGTTCACCTCGTCTGACAATTTAATTCAGATACTAACATTCCTTACATTTTAACCCTGTATTTTGGTGATAAGAACATTCCGAAGAGCAGAAGATGAAAGATAAATGGATGAGGGAATGGTTTTGAATACAAAAAGCCAGGCCAGAAATTATTTACTAATACCCAAATGATGACAAGTCCAAATACAAAGAATGCTATGCTAAAAGCTCTGATCACATATAGTTTCAGACAGCTAGAGTGCATCTCTTTCTTTTTTTTCCCTAGACGCTACAGCACAACAAAATTTCTGCTTCTCAGATTACTGGAAAAACAGGCTCTGTGTGCGCACACGCGCACGCATGCCTGCGTTCAGGATTGAGCAGTTTGCACTCCTTATTCAATCTGTACTGCTATCAGGTGAAAGCTGACTTCTCGTATTAACCTAGAAACTTATATATTCAAACAATCGTGATTGCCTATGCTTTAAAAAAACTAAATAAAAATAGAACCAACAAATTCCTTAGTAAATAAAAGGTTGGTGGCTTTGTTAAATTTCTGGCTAATTCTCTAATTCAAATTCTGGTGGAAGACATACAGCTTAGTTATTTTAAGCAAAGATGCAGACGTTTTTATTGCCATAAGAATAATCAGTATTCCAAATGTTCAGATGACAAATTAGAGACACACAGACATACATTCTACGGGCCAGGAAAGAGGCGAATCTCACACAGCCTACAATAAGAAGAAATTTTTTTTCTGAGGTCATAATTATTTCTTATCAGATTTTCTGCACCTTCCTCTACAGCTTTTCACATTGCCTTCCAAGTGAGGAAAGAGACGGGACTGGGCAGACCACTGTCTAAGAGAGAGATCATTTTTAACAACCACGCAACTCCTGAAGTAAAAAATGTATTTGCTTAAAGACGTCATTTTTTAAAGCACCAGAACAATATGTGACACAAACCTGCCAGCAGCACACGTCAGAGGGAGGAGGGGTGAAAGGGCCAAAGATGTAACGCCGCAAGTGCAGCTCAATACTCAAGGCCCATCACGTTTTCCTTTGTGAGTTATATACTGCTGGCAGGGCTGTCCCTAGAGCCCAGACCTGGCACGAGCGGTGCTGGCCCCAAATGTGGGCTCTGCTGCGCTGCCCTGGGAAAGGGGCAGCCAAAGAGGTGGTTGAAGTCACTTTGTCAACCGAGACTGCCTAGACACCTCAAAAAA
>VYZV01004326.1:87957-104271 GCA_013401275.1 Pandion haliaetus | reverse complement strand
CCCCCCCCGGTAACTCTCATGACTCCATGCTTCTGATGACTTTCCATTTTTCTTGGAAACATAAACCAACATCCACAGACCACAGTATGGGAACTGTTATTTAAAATAAATCAGACAGGAAGCAACATCTCTGCAAAGTCTCGAATCAAGGAAAAAATATCTTCCCAACGATATCTAATATATGAAGTTACAACACTTGCCCTCCATCAAATATTTTAACTCTTCTTGGTTCAGTTTTGATAAAGGAATTTTCTTTATCGTGCTCAGTGCTTGATTCAGAGTTTTCCTTATTGCTGAATTCAGTTGCAGCCATTTTTTTTCTATTTAATGCTCGCTGAAAGAAAATGAGATATGCATATCATTAAAATTAATATCTTTCATATGCCATTCAAACCTGTAAGTTACGATGAATAAAAGCATCATAAAAGCCACAATTATAGTAACTGATTTTTAAAAAATGTTAAGATACACAAAACAAAAAAATCTTTTGCTAAACTTCTTCTCTACTATGCATTGACTACTTGTGGACTGGTAAATCTACATGGAGATTTATGGCACTGTAGGAAACCAGGAACCATTTCTTTGAATCTGCAGTAGGAGATGCCTCTTTCTTCTTTTGGGAAGGTGAAGGCGATGTTTTTTAGCTCACAGATAGCCTTCTACAGAAAAAAGATGCTTACAATCAAACCCGATTGCTTCCTGAACGGCTACAGCTTCGCTCCTCCGCCCTCGACGTGGCAACTGGACCATACAGTCAGGGCTCTGCAGCTGCATGATACACTGCCCCCCACAATGTGACAAAAAGGGGGAAACTTTAGCACACAACCAGTTATCCGTGCTTTTTCCCTACTGCTCAGGTCCTGACGTTTCAGTAGCACATCCCCAGCTCTAGCTGCCTTGTGTCTACCACAGCACAGGGAAGGGCTCCCCTGACTGCCCTCCATCCCACGGCTGCGGGTCTGGGGTCTCGCCCACCGACCCACGACCCAGCACTGCCTCATGGCTGGCAGGAGCTGCTTTCCTGCGGCACAGCAAAGAGGGGAAGGGTGGGAAGGAGGGGTGTACCAAGGGAAGATACTAACAGGTAACATTTGTGATTGCTAGTATTTTTCAAAAAATATACCTGCTTTGGTGTGGAAATTGACTGTTCCCAATTTGGTGAGGTTATTAACAGAGGCTCCAGAACACTTCCAAAGAAGGACTCCTCACATAGTTCCCACTGCCAGACCAAATTACAAGAAAAGTGTACCAGTTGTCTAGCAGAACAAAAATACATTTCTCCATTTCCCCTGATTATTAATTAAGGAACTTTTTTCTTTTTTTTTTTTTCTTCTTCTTAAAGGAGGATGAGTGCCCCTAACATTTGCCAATTAAAATCTCCTCCTTCCAAGTCTAGGATATTTATAAAATGGGCAACAATGAAGGAATGATCCAACTAGCCAGCAATTATTACTGCTGTATTTATAAACTGTTCTACCCACATAGCTGGCACACTTACCACATTTGCTCATATTGATAAGTGAATAAAATGACGAGAGAAAAAAAAAAAAAAGTCTGGCCTTATGTTTTCTACTCATTATAAAATTTAATGCTGTAAGCTTGTGGATTCTTGGCAAGAGGAATAACTTCACTGGCTGACTTAAAATGACTGATGAATTACACCGGTCTACATATATTGAAGGGTGACATAATTCTGGCACCTGGTCCCTGCCCATAGTCCTCCATGCAGTCTCAGCCACCGCCTTGACTTCTCCCACCTGATGCGGAATGTGGCTGATGAGGAATTAACACAAATCAGAGGAAAAGCATCTTCCTATTCAATTCAAAGCCCTACGACTCCGCACAGGCTGCAAGTACTACTCCAATCTGTATGCCTTCATGAAGCCCTCTGATTGATTTGGGCTGGATTTTCAAATATCTGAGCAGTTCTACCAAAGCACACAACAGCTCTGCCTGTGTGTAGGAAGAAAGAAATTTCACCCTGCATGTTTTAACAGCATTCATACAAGGTGAAAGGAGATGTTCTGGATGAGAAATACCAGCAGTGGAGCCTGCCCCAGTAATTGCAACTCAGCCATGTTGTAGTTCCTATACACTACCTGGCACATGAATTGCTTTTGTTTCCAGTACAAACAAAGAGTAACAAGGTGACATTTGTAATTTAACAAGAAAGAGTAGTGGAAAATACAGAATAGAGACAATAAACCCAATACCATATAAATACTCCCAGCAGCTGGAATAACGCAATCTTTAAGTGTCTGATTTTTCAATCCTAAATGCTAAGTATTCTTTCCAGATTTAACTTTCAAGAATGAAAAGACAAAGGAAAAAGAAAGATTCCAGAAGTATTTGGCCCCCTGTTGTTATGCAAACTACAGTGAAACAACGTTACAATAAACTGCATACCCACAAAAGCACCCAGAGTGCAAAAACTAACACAAGGCCAAACACCTCTGGATTTTCCCCCCACCCCCCTTTTTCTTTTAACACACTTGTTTATGTACAGACATAAAATAGCCTAACACAGGTGTTCACATTACTATTTACCTCCCACTGGTGTACTTTTAATTTACTGGTTATATGCTATTTTAGCTGCTGTTTCAGCAAAACATGCAAAATGCTGCGATCACAGAGATGCTCTTAACAGAAACACTGAGTTTCTGTCACAGAATTCTACAGAAATGCTCACTGACAATGAAAAAAACAGTCTTTTTAGTTTTTATGAAAAATTCCAAATTGATGCTGAAGAGGACTTGGGTCCTCTGTAAATTTTAGAGAGAAGCCAGTCTCCAAGGAGCACTGGTTTCTTCTGTGGAAATCCTTTAACGTACCTCACCTAAACCCCCCCCAACCCCCACACGTACTAGTAGAAAGGGTAGAAAAAAACGGCAGTGCTGTAAAATGTTCCTCTCCATGATTACTTATGCCTTCCGTTTCTAACACAGTCTTCTCCCTCCTCTCCCATAGAGACAAGGACCATGATTCATTTCTACTTTACTCGTTTTGCTCCAATTTAACTCCACTGTCTTCAATTGCTGGTATAAAACTGGAAAAAAACTGCTCTTAGGGCTGCCCAGAGACCACAGTTCAATAGATACTTCTGGTACTTTACAACATCCCTTGGAAAAAAAACATGCTTGCAGCCTGAATCATCAAAGTTATAAATTTCAGATTAGAATATTCATTAAACATTTTTCCCATTGGCACATAGCCACTTGAGGAAAATGTTTTTAATATCTTTAAACTTTTACTAGTTTACACATAAAAATCTTCTGCATTTAACTACTTTCCAGTGGTGAGCTGGACTGTTGTGGCACATCATCCAAGAAAGGAAAGATTTCCAGTTAGGAGAAACTTTCCATTCTTCAGCCTATTCTTGCCCAAAAATCTTCACCCTGGAATACTGCACACATTACTGATTCACTCCAGAAAGGGGAGCCAAGATCAATGCGGAGGCTTGAGAAAGGGCTCCTGGTGCACCACCAATGACTTCAGGTGAGGAAAACTGGTGAATAATAATAATAATAATAATAATAATAATAAATAGAACAAAAAAATAAAATCAGCAGGGAGATAAAATAAGCCTTTTCCACGCAGGTGAACCTCTTGTTACATTTTAACGTGCTGTACTCATTCCAGGAGCTTCTTTCACAATAACATTTTATGGTTTGTTCCCTGAATCACTGGAACGTGGCAACTTCACCTATTGCCTCTGAGCAGTGAATTGTGAAGAGCAAACAAAGTCCCGGGGTTCCTTATTGTTTGCATTTTGTTCACGTCTCTTCATTTCCCATGGCATCTATTGTTGAAAGAATTGCCTTTTCTGTGACAGTGATTAGTAGCGGTTATGCAGCAGCATGAGATCTCTGTAAACACAACTTAGTTCTGGGGGCAAACCCAGGAACAGTTCAGCAAGTCGCTTTATCTTGGTGAGAAGATCAGCAAGCAGAATATGCCAAATCACTCTGGAAAGGGCAACGACTGTGAGAGAGGAGGTATAACAGTGCTGCATTTTTATTATTATTTATAAATTGGATTATAGTAGTACTTAAAGCTCTCCATCAGGTCAGTGTTAAAATGTGCAAACCACTTGAGCAAACATAACCCCCGGAGACTTGCAACCTAAACCAAAAGGAACCCAAGACCCCGCCAAGCTTTTAAGCAGGAAATCAATCACTTTTTTTTTGAGAATTATTTGCTAATCTGATTGTTGGCTTTGGGGTTTTTTTAATGGAATATTAATTTCCGAAAGGACCCTCAACATTTTCCATCCTCAGTCTCAACCAGAAAAAACAGTAGAATTACTGGGCCTGAACTGAAAGAGAAACTGAATTCAGTTTTTGCTTTCTTTAAACATGGCTTCTGTGAGGAAGTTTCCAAGTTGACATCAGCTATTCCTTTACCAGGTCTAACTGGAGACTGGTAATACAGAGGTATACTGTAAGAGCATCATCACCATCCTGGAAAACGGCTGAAATCCTGCTACCTGAGCCATTAGAAGGGAAAGCAGACATACTTTGGAGGTGTTAGGTCATAGTACCTATCAGGTCTTTGAAATTTTTAATTTCTGCCATCCTATACCTTCCTCGTACAATCTGAGATGCCAATTAAACTTTAATTGGTGCTTTCTCACTGCACTTTCCTCCTTCATAATGGCTCTGAGTAAAACCTGTAAATTAGCCGCAAGCAGAGCTTAAGAACTCTTCATTTTCACCATGCTTGTGTGCTTCATTCAAAACGTCAGCAAGAAAGACTGAAGAAAGATTAGTAACTGTGGTTCTTTTGTGGCAGAAGCACTGTAAATGTACCTGACAGCTGCCTATTACAGCATTTAAGTACTCCTAGAGTGTTTAAAAAGGTGCTGTCAAAATATTTTTCAAAATATTATTATCCATTATTTGTGTTCTAAACAGAATTTGTTTGTAGACAAAATTTGTTCAAGAGGCATGCAGTAGCTTTGTTATCAGAGAATTTCTTCTGATACACTGTTCTTTAAAAAGAAAAACAATGACACAATTGATGTGAGACTTGCCTTAGAAAGAATTGCTCAACTATGTACAATGAAAAAAGTTAAATCTTCAAATCCTTTCTCCTTTTTTTTTTAATTTAGCACTATATAACATCTCATGAAGTGTACCAGGGAGCAGGCTGAAAAAGGTAATACCAGTTTAAATGGAGGCTGCACGCTAATATGGAACCAACAATTCAATTCAGTTACAGCGCTAACACAAACTCAGCAGCCTGTATGTATTTTCTGCACGAAACTTTACAGATAGAAGTTTTGAACTCCAGTATAAATGTTAGCAAAGTCTCCTGCTGATTTCAGGAGGACCAGGTTTAACTCTAATGTTCTTTTGGCCTGAGGGGTTTCAGCATATCTTCTTGACTCCCCCTGTCATTCTAAAACTATTTCTTCCTCTTACAGAGAGTTTCTCATCTGATTGCTCTTTTCCCCACTGAGGACTTCGTATCTTAGCAAAACATTTAGCAAACACAGAAACATCCCAGGGTGACCTCTGACAGCAACAGCCTCCACAGAAATACGTATTTTCCCAAGGCTGTCGTATGTCTCCTCTAGAACAACTGCTGGCCCTACGGACCCCAATTCCCAGCCCGATGCCCAGAAAGTTTTGCTGATGGCAGACTGCAGGATTAGGGCAAGCTATGACTGCTTTTAACTCCCCCAGTAAAAGGTTTCTATGTCCTAGATGACTGAAGGACTCTGGAGAAAGGGAGGTCCATGGCTAATGCCCCATTTTTGCCAGCTCCGAGGAGAAGTTTGGCATCAAACACACAGCACATGCAGGAAAGAGGAAAGAAAGGCGTGAAACGGCGCTGTACACCGAGGCTCTCTTCAGAAAGCTTTATGGTTTCACAAGATGGCACAATAAAAGCTAGTACTGGATGCATTAAACAGACGCAGCCACCTCTTGCCATACCACAGGGCGGAGAGACACCTTTACCCATTCACAGAGGTGGTTCAATTACTAAGGAATGCTAAATCCAGTGTAAACCAGCACAGCTTTGGTCCTGTCCGTAACAAAACTGTCCAGAGTGAAATCCTGATCACACATGTGCACCCCAAGGCTGCTAAGGAAATAACAAGTGACTACTTAGCTCTGCCACACGTGACTCTGGAATGACACAGTGTTTTACGTGGGTCACAAACACTGCCCGGAGTATAGTTCACTGCACAAGATTTAACGTCATCTTTGGAGCCATATCGATCCAAGAAGTTTTCAGTGGTTTTATGGCAGCCGTAATTTTGTTTTAAACTTTGCTATTTTTGTCATTATTTCACACCACTGATTAACCTAGGTGGGAGAAAGGGAACTGGTACACTGCTCCTCTCACAGTTAGATGATCAGTGATGGTGAAAAATATTTTCATGGCGTATCCATGGACACCTGTTCAGGCTGAGCACTCTTTTATAACAGAAAATACCAGCTGATTTTTAAGGCAAAATATGCAATTATGATCTTAAATTAACCTGTTTTAAGTTGAAGTGTTTAACAAATATTTATCTCGGAACGATTTTTGTTCTACTCTTTGCATTTAAAAAATAGCCAAACACATTCCTGACACAATAAACACTTCGTATACAGATTTAAATCCAGGAACTAATTTCCATGAAAAGCAATAAATCCTTATGAACAGGTTTCTTAATGGAATTACTTAAGATCTTTTTAGCAGTTTGATCCAGCATAACCAAAATAAATAAGCACATCTATTATACGTCAGGCATATTACATTCTCTAAAATATGAACAAGCATAATTTCCAAAGCAAATCCTCTGTGAATGATCAGTATACATCAAGCATAGCTTAAGTACCTTGGTTAAGCTGTTCTTCCACTTGCTTGAATAGACCAATACATCAGATCTGGGATGACTAGTTCTTGCTTGAGTGTACAGCGGTTTTTCAACTTTTTGTTTTGAATTGAGGAGGGAGAGAGCTACCTTTGTTGACAAACCAAGTGGATTGGGATTGTTGGGACTAATGGTCCAGGTAGAATAGGCTGAGATTTTCTGATCGCTTTGCAGCAGATGCAATGGTTTTCTCTTCAGGAGATAACACCAAGTAAAACTCGTTGTGGTCTTGAGGCTGGGAAATGACAACCTCTGCACTTCTCCAGCATTCATCGCAGCCACTGTAGTTACAGGCTTTGCTTGGCCCTGGCTATTGATGTGCTTGCTCTCATTACTGTTACTTGGGGACCTTCTTTCTTGACTGCTACTTACAGCCTTAAGAAGAGAACTCTGATTATTCACTGGAGAAAATTCAGATGGTTTTCTAACTACAAACACCGGCGATGCTGAAGACTTAGGGTCTTCAGATTCTGGTGACTCCTTCAGGGTTTCTGAAACCCCAGTGTCAGATGAATGACGGTCAGGCAACAGCACATCTGAAGTACTAGCTTTGCTGCTTTTTTCATGCTGTGCAACACCATCAGGATCTAAGAGGTGATTTTCAAGAGGCTCTGTGGTACAAACCTGTCTTACCAAAACTGGTTTCTTTTGCTTACTAGTAGGGTCATTGGAACGAACGTTCAGTGAATGCAATGGTCTAGCATCTGTCATGCACGCAGCTCCACTCTCATCTTTAACACGTTTTTGCTGCTTTTCCATGGCAATATCTAAACTGTTAGCTGGGGAAAGCATTCGTTTACTTGAAGCTGTAGCCTCTGGTTGAGGGAAGAGTCCGCTAACTGGCACTTTCTGAATAACATTCAAAGAGCTTGACAAAGGTGAATTTCTGGTTCCACTTTCTGGTTGTGAATTTTCAAATTCAAATGAATTTGGCGAAGTCCTCTGATGATCTTTGTGAGATTTTGGCAGCTGAGTTTTGCCTTCAAGCATTGGCACTGTCGCAACATTTGTTTTGCAAACAGATTGATTTACCTGATCCTGAGTCACTAAAATGTGAGGAAGGGGTGTAACAGTTGCAAAGCCGTAGGATGGCATACTGCTGTGAATACGGACAGGAACCACAAAAGGAGGAATCTGATGTATTTGACTGCTGCAGTTATTAGGGACAACTTGCTTTAGAGGAGGCACAGAGTATGGATTAGACATGTCTGACAGTTTAGCCTGCAATTCAAAGGAGGATGCATTTTGGTCCACCCCAAGTTGACTTGGAACAGTCTGAGTTGATAAAGTATTTTTTAGCATTTTAGAAGAGTATGGCTGACCTATATGTAATGTTTTAACTTGAAGCTGATACTTTGGAGCAAAACAATCCTTTTTTTCATCAGGATGACAAGAAAGCGCGTATGTGCTCACTTGTTCCCCTTGGGCTGATGTTTTAGTAGAGGTCTGGGAAGGCTGATGAGTTGAGGATGGCTGTCCTTGATTATTCAACACATGATCTGGAGGCTGGCCAACCGAAGACAGGCTAACAGGATTACAATTTTGAATTGCTGAGTGAGGCCTGGAGTGAGTCTGTGAATACTGGGTACTTGAAGGAAACTCCACTGAAGATTTGCCAGAGGTCTGCAGCCTGTACAATGGCACTGTGGGCGCATCTGTAGCATGACCTGTCTGAAATGAAGAAGTCGATTTAACTTGAGGCTGATGATTTTCTGGAGTAATATTTAAAGATATTTGTCTTACAAATGGCCCCCTCCTCCTTTCTAGCAGAGGCACATGTCCAGTAACTCCATTTGCAGATGACACTTTCGGAGCAGCTATCTCTACGAGTGGGGCAGCTTTTGATGGAGACATGCTTCCACAGTCAAAAGACTTACTCCTGTAGTCCACAACCTCCATTGATGGCTGGCTGCAGCTGATTTGCTCTGAGGCAGCACGTCTCATTTCCCGGTAATGAGGTCCAGGCACAGTCAGTGCATGCGAGCCAGCGGGAATCATGAGAAATTCGGATGACTTACTAACAGACTCTACTTTGGAAGGGTTCTCAGCCTTCAAAGTTTCATCTTTATCGAGTGAGGCTGAGAAACTGGAGGCATGAGACAAGCTACTCTCCCGACTTAGGCTTCTGGAAAGTGGGGAGTCAACACTTGATTCGGCAGATGAATGCTCCATTTCAGCCAAGCGAATTCTTTTCTTCTTTGGTGGAAGCTTTTCTGTTGGCAGTTTTGACAGTGTTTCACTCCGCTGTGGCCAATTAAATCTTTCTGTCTTGTCCTGATCGCTGCACTGGTTTTCTTGGTCCCTGTCTGGTTCTTCTGTGACCAGTATTTCGGGAACCTGGATGTTATGTTGGCGAACAAGTCTTGATGGCTGAAGTGGGGCACCTCTCTCATTAGAAACTATATGGCTTCCCTGAACTTCCCCTCTAGGTGCTTCAGATGACAGGGGTTGATGAAGCTGGGGAGTTTTCAGATGACAGTGTCTATCCTCTTGGATTACAACTGTATTCAAAGAGTGATGCTTTGCAACCTTGTTGGGCTCTTGAGAAGAAACTGGTGATACTCTTTCAAATGACTCTGATTTCTCAAATGAGCTATTTCTGCTCAGTGAATTGGTGTGCTGTATTACTGAAATGCCAGTTCCTTGCCTTTTCAACTCCACCTTTTCTTGCGCAGCTGAACTTGCCTGCTTTTCAATGAGTGGAGCCATCTTTGGATCGATAGTCTGATCTGTGCCTCGAGCCACAAGCTGAATTTGGGAACTTTGAAGTAGAAGCTTGCTTGGCTGTTGTGATCCTACCACTGCTGTCGCACTGTGTTTTGAGAGACCAGAAGGATTTGCTAGCTTGCTTTGGCCTTCGGTGTTCTTTGATGGTACACTCATATCATTTTGCTGCGGGTCATCATCATCGCCAACACTTTTCATTTTCCTTCTTTTCCTTATCTGGGGCGTCTGCTCCCAGACGCCAGTTGAAGTAGTGACTCTGTAGTGTAGAATTTGAGGCTGTGTACTGTTTGGAACAGTCTTATGCTCAGGCTCTCGAATTGCTGCTTTAGTTTTAGGTCCATGCAACTCTGAACAATAGAATTTCTTGTGGTTTTCATAATTTTCCAGCTTTCTGTATCTGTTTCTGCAGGTTTCACACTCAAACATTGTTCCTCGCACCTGAGAGGACTTCTTTGTTTTTTCTAAGTTTGATCCCTGTGCCAGGGACTTACTCCTTTGCAATAAAGATTCATTTGATAAATTACACCCCAGATAACTTTCTTCTACAGATCGCACTGGTCCAAGAACTTGGCTTTCACCAGTAGAAGAATCTTCTATCGCTGCCTGTCTAACAAGGGTCCGAGGATGTCCGCCTTGGTTCAGTGGAGTAGCGGGTCCTGATACAAAAACATCATCGTATAAAGAGCCAATTTTATCATCAAATGACTGACTTCCTCGAAGAGGATGAGAAGGAGGTATTACATTTGGAGGTACTGCTGAGTAACTGGTAGTAGGCATGGAATTACTTCGTGTTATAGGTAAACAGTCAAGGGATGGTACAGAAAGAAGAAAAACTTGCTTTGATTTCTCAGTGGGTGTGAAAGGAGACTTTGGTATATCAGAGCTTGAGCTAGTTCTTCTTCCCATGGGCTTTAAATCAAACTGGAAAGAATCCTTAAATATGTAGGATTTTGGTGAATCTATGCTTCCTCTTCTTGAAAGAGATGTTCTTCTTGGTTTCACACTATCTAACTGTTTGTCATCCACAACTGCTTCATTATCAGAAATTAACTTTGAGATACGCTCCTCAAGAGTTTTTGTTGCCATGGGAGGTCGCATTTGGCCAGAGAGAACCAGATTTTTTTCAGCACAAACAGTTTGTACCACCGATGCTACCACGCCACTTGATCGTGGCACACAGGGCAGGTTTTTGTTTGGATCTTTCTCAGAGCTCAACAATCCCCTTATGAAAGGAGCTGGTGGGCTCATTGTTTGATCGGCACTTTCAGAACGAGAGAAATAACCAGAATCAGTACTACCTAAACTTCTAGGGCTCAAAAGACATTTTCCTTGCTGATCTTGGGAACCCTCAGTTGCCTGCTGTCTCTGGAGCTGAGCATGCACTGCTCCTACTGCAGATCCCAGCTGTTCCTCTAATAGGCCCATTTCTACTTTCTGATGTTGCTTTATGTCGCTCTCCTTGAATGAGGCTGTATGTGTTAAATTTGACTGAAGAGCTGTCACTTTAAAATCTCCTTTTCTCTGTGCTGCAGCAAGCTCCGGTGCTGGTTCTGTTACTTTTGGGCTGTCAGCCCTTAATGGAGAAACATTTACAGGATGAACTACTACTTTTGGTAAAGCTGCCCTTACTTGAGGTTCAGTATCATGTAATGAAGAGTCACCTGGTATACAGTCTGGGTTGCTCAATGGAATAGGGCTTCCTTTCCGCAATGTTTCTGCACTCGAAATGACCTTCACTATTTGTGCAGGTTCCAGTTCTTGATCATCTTGTCTTTCATCAGCAGTGCCTTCATCTTCACTTTCACCACTTTCTTCCACATCTGAATGAATGCTAAGTGCTTTGTCTGAGTCATGAGATAAGAAGAGGCCACCCGAATCTGGTTGTAGGACAAGTCCAAGTTTGATAGCATGTGCATGAGATTTTTTGTGCTTGTACAGGTTGCTTTTGGTTTTAAATGAAAACCCACACGTCACACAAGGATACGGTCGCTCTCCAGTATGGGATCGGATGTGCTTCTGGAGAACACTGGGCTTGGCACAGGCCCGATTGCAATACTCACAGACATATTTCCCTAGCTTTTTAGGCTTCTGGTCTTTCAAGAGGTTACATATTTGTTCTACACCATGGTTTACAACTGATGCTATCTGGGCTGAATTATACATGGGACCTAGAGACAAGTGTGTTGAACTCGATGTGCTAATTGACAAAGGTGAAGACGAACTGGCTACTAACTGGTTTTGAGGAAAAACCTGAGTTACAGTGGAAGATGAGGTGTGAACGACAGATGAAGTTACTGCTATGCTGTATATCTGCTGGAGCTTGGGGTTTTCCTGACTCTGCTGTTGCACCAGCGATCTAGTGAAACTTGGGCACATAACAACCTGGTGATTTTGTTGACTGGTTTTAGTAATAAAGTCTTGTGAATGAGAAACTGATTGGCCTTGTGCTTGTCCAGTCTTGGCTGTTGCTGCTACATGCACATTGTTTAACGTACACGGGTAATAGTGATGTCCAGCTGCAAACTCATGCTGTGACAAAGCAGACTGATTTTGGACGCTCATTGTATTGGACGTGAGACTAGAAGAGGTGCTTACAGTTTTATTTGGTCTCAGTTTCTCTATCTGCATCCCATAAGGGGGGCACTCTTGTGCTAAGGTGTTCAGTTCAGGCTCCATAGCTTTTAATAAGACATCGAATGCAGTACGTGTACATGGGGATGCTGTACTGCAGTCAACAAAGTTAGTACATTCATTACTGTCAGTCTTTGTTTTACTTGATGAGGAGTTTGAGAGAGACGACTTCTCTGGTGAGTTCAGTTGGTTTGCATCAGTATCCTCCACTGCCTGTTTACCCAAATCTAAGGACTGATGCGTCAATGAAAGCTTTGTCTGCATCGATGTCTCAGATTTGGTTGTTTCAACATTTATCTCACTACTAAGCGCTCCCCCATTTTGTTTGGTACATTGATTTCCATTTTGCATGGGTAGGTGATCCTGTGCATGTTCAGAGGCATCCGGAAGAGCTTTTAGTGGTGAAGGGTCTACATTTTGCTTAACCTTGGCTTCGGCAGGGCTTCTCAAAGGCGATTTTGGTATTTTTTTTAGATGGTTTTCAGTCACAATCTTTTTTCTTTTCACACCCTTAATTGCATCTTGGGTTCCTCTAGTACCAGCATCAGCAATTTCTGTTAAAAGACAAAGAGAATTAAAAAAAATATTAAAACTGGATAAAGCAGTATGTTTTTATTTATACCATTTTCTCACCTCTAAGTTTCAACAGTAAGCCCTGGGGCAACAGGACTGTCCATCTCTCCAGCCTCCAGTATTTTTTTTAACAGTAAACATATCTTAGCAAAATCTCTTTTGTTTTCATCTAAAAGGAGCAATGCTTTCTAACTGATGCTGTAAGACATTACAAAAGTAATTCACTATAGGAAAAGCTTCAAAGGAAATGTAAGAAAAGAAGGTTACTGAAAGAATATTTTAGCATTTATAGCAACTCCTTTTCAGATAAAGTAAAAAGAAACCTCTCTCTTGCACTTGTTTAAAAATTCAAATAATTACAGCAGGAAAATGAAGAACCAAGACACAAATCTGTTTTCATGTCGTGTTTGTCACTTTTTCTATCTGTATGTTGCAGTAGTCAAGGAATGAAGACAACTTCCTCATGGTTATATTTGTAGGTAGATTTATCATGGAAACGGCACAACCACCCACACCATCTGTCAAATACTGTATTTCAGAGCTCCAATTACTGAACTTCAGTAGCATTTCAGATGAGCATCTACTGTGGATGAATAAAATCAGTCACATTTAAATGATTTTCTATTTGCGCATCATGAAACAAAATAAACTAAATTTGAATTATTTCATTACTAGCTGTACTTGTTGCTGATTTTAAGCAGGTATGCATGTGGAATTTCAGGGGTGTAATGAAAAGCAAATGAATTGGAGTATTATTCAGCAGAATAATTTTGTAGCAAGTACTTGTACAGAGTCCAATTTCCTCTATAACAAAAAATACATATAGACTGAATTTCAGTGTTGATACTTACAAGCTTATTTTTTTTTACACACCTTTGTTTACCTCAACAGTGTGATATTTAATCTGTTAGTTAATTATTTCAGTTTTTTTGCTTCTTCCCCAACATACACTCAGTCATAGCCACTGCCTCAGCTACCATCCCTGGTAGTGCAGAGGAAGCCAAATATTAAATGGATGTAAATCCATTTTCTTAAGCTTTTACAACTAACTCATTAGGCTGCTAGCCAAACCCATATTTGTCTAATTGCCAATATTCAAAGCAAAGGAAGAATCTGATGTGACTAAAGGGCTGATGTCTCTGAAAAGGTTCAGCTGCGTACACATTTTGGGAAGCAGTACTGAGTAATTCCATGTAGTATGTTTACTTGCACAGGGTTACTCTGGAAGAGAGGTTTATGTGCACTTCTAAGTAAAGAACAGCCTTAAGACAAGGTATAGAGGGGCAAAATTCTCGCACTCAACTTCACAAGGAGGTAAGAGGAGAAAGCCCAGACATCCCAGTACCCATCAACCCTAGGGCTCCCTCTGAGTGGCACAAAGACTATCCTCTTGCAGAAACACCAGCCGGCTTCTGTGCTGCGCTGGGAGGAAAGCCAACACATATTGTGCATCTGCAAGAGATACTGGAGCTGATGAATCCAGGGTGAAATTCCTGCTCCATGTAAAGGAAATCCAGGCAATGCCAAAAGCTTGTCTGGCAGAAGAGAATGCAAAGTGACCAGTACGAAAAGAAAGGCAAGAAGATGTTGTTTTCTCCGTGCCAGACCATAACCCAACTGGGATACGTGCTAATGCCAGATACTTGGAAGTTCAAAATCTCATTTCCAACTTGATGCCAACTTAATGTACGCATATATTCATTTAGGGTGAATGGATATTGAGGAGATTTCCCTGCAGACTAAAGGAAGATTAAAGACTACACAGCGCACACAAATGTGGAAATGTGCAAATGTGGAAGTTCTGCAGAACCTGACCTATTCTTCTCTCAGTCCTACTAAAGGAAGTTTAACTGTGGGAGTAAGAGACTGTTTTGTCACATTCAGCAGTCCCACGAAAGAGACGCTTGAATCCCTTGCCAGAACTACTGGCTCCAAATCCTAGTTATGGGGACTTCACACTCCTTTTGTACATCCAGAAAGAAATTTCTGCAGTAATTGTTCACTTAACCTTTAAACAAAATTTGCATTTAGTGGTTTATCACCAAACCCTAGTCTTATTAGACTGGATTTCACGTATTCAAAGCTGAGCAGTTTTCCATCACAATGTTTTGTACTTCCCATTGCTTCACAATTAAACGAGTGGCTTACGCTAATAATTTATCATCAATGTTATTAATGGTGATTTGTTTAAAATTCATAGTCTACTGCAACTGTTTTTTCTTCAATAACAGCAAAAACAATTTTACACAAATCAAAGAGAAAATAACAAGGCAATTACATAAAAGGATGCTTTTAGCCATGGTTTGGTGATCTCTCTGAAGCATGGCCACGTTAATTGAGCATAAGTAATTTGGTTCCTTTTCTGCACACGCTGCAGCTTTTATCCCGTCACAATCACGCCTCCACACCAATCATACTGCCGGTGTTTGTACCAGAGCGCTACGGGAAGAGCTGGCAGATTACACATAGCTAGGAAGGTAAGAGTACCAGGAATTGCGAACATGCAAGCAGACAAACATACACAAAAAAGACTAAGGTGTTCTATACTGCAGTAATTGAACAATCAAACGATGTGCTGATGCCTCAGAATATTAAATAACTACTATTCCTGGGTTTCAACCATACAGTGCAGAGGAACAAGCATACTCAACCTGCACCATGCTAGTGAACTGGAGGCCAACACAGCTGAAAGATGTAATGTTGCTTACAAAAGCCTTAAAGAAAGTAAAAATGTATCTCTACCAATCAAACAATAAAAATATGAATTAATTATGAATACAAGATCAGAATTTTCCATAACCTATTTAGTGCTTTACTTTTGTTCAACACATGCTGAACCATAAAAATTGTTCAGGAAATTTAAAAGGAAAGAAAAAAAGAATAAAAAAAGGCAAGTTATGTATTGCATTACATACAGAAATAGTAATTTTCTTTAGTCTTCACAAACACTAATTGTGCTGCTTCTATGCCAATAAAATTCCAGTCTACAGAAATCATGAGAACTAGTTTCTTATTTGTATTTCTGACTCATTTTTTTGTGACTCCAGAGATGGAGTCACAGGTTTGCTTCAGTGTTCCCACCTATAAAATCTTGTAAAATGTACTTTCCTGAAAATGGTTTTACAAGGCTTAACAGTAGTTTAAGTCCTGTGCTCCACTTTACTCCTGGATAATTTAGAAATCCTTATTATTAATGGAAATATTCACCTCATGTTTGCTAACAATCAGATTTCTAGCACATTTGGGGAAAAAAGGAATCCCTGACAACTTCATTTCACTCATTTTTAGCTTTTTGTTCCTTTTGTGTAAGTCTTCTTTTTGTATTCCCAGTTTACGGTGAAGATATTCCATCACGTTTGTTAATCTACAGCTACATGCTCACACAAAGATCAACCGCATCAATACTTCCAGAGGCAACAACAAAACTGGCGGCAAGCATCAGTCCCAGAACGCTAAACACTCCTCTGCCTTTCAGAGCTACAAACTTTTAGGAGCGTGATAACTTGCCAGGGCCG
>VYZV01004326.1:65692-87949 GCA_013401275.1 Pandion haliaetus | reverse complement strand
AATTTGATCTGCGTTTCTTTCCCTCCCTGCCACTCCACATACTCTGCTCACCTCCCACTGCAATCACAAAGCCCTTCTCATCATTCAGTGGTAACTCCCCTTTTTCTCATGCAGGGAAGTGGTGGTGTTGAAAAGTGCTGCCACCTCAATCAGATGTCTAAAAAGTACCTTTTTCATAAGCCGTATTACACCAAATAGGATTAAGTTACCCAGCCCAAGAGAAGAGGTAACAGTGCTGTTGTGCTCAGTGCCTCCCTTTTCACATCCCAGGGACACTGGAGCATCTCTTTCGCGCTTTGCCTGATTGGCTTTGTTCTGCTTTGCTAGCAAGATCCTCTGTTTAAACCTTTTGCTTTAGTATGAACTGTGCACTCAAAACATGACAAGAAAAACTGGTTTCTAAACATGACTTTGTTCACATATAATCTCTCTGCTGCACTTTGCTCTATGCACAGGAAATCGAGCAAAAGAGCACAAGTGTGATGGTGTAGATAGCAATCTGGCAGAGTAACTCATGCAGCAAATAAAGGAAAGGTGTAAGTGATCTGATTTTTCTTCCAAAGCGTTTACTGGTGAATTAGACAGTGTCTTGACAAAATGATCTCAATGGTTTTGTTTAAGTAACTTCCAGAACTGCCTGTCTCAAAGCCTACATGTTATTATAACACCCACTCTTTTTCTCCCTTCTAATAGAGCTACATGCCTGCACTTAAAAAAAAGAAGAGAATAAGAAGGAACCAAAGCAAGGCAGCAAACTCCCTTCTCCCTTTGTGCTACCCTGTGCAACACAGAGCAAGCAACCTCTACCTGCCCCTACAATCCAATGAACGGCACAATTTTCATCTCATGAGCTCACTTCATGTTGCAGAATTTTAAAAATCATTGTAGGCTTCCATACAGAGACCAGATTTTCAAATCCAAGTGCCTAAACTTCGGCTCCTAAATCTGCACTCCGGCTCCCAGGGCACTGCAAGTAAGATCAAGCCTCTTCTGAAAGTGTTCAAATAGTAACTGATGTCTTAAACTCACAGGTTAAAGGTTACTCTGACATGTAACAATGGTAGCAATCCAAAGATGGAAGAGTTTTCAAAAGAAATAGAACCATTACTAAAGATCTTACTCTGATCAAAGCTAAGCTTCCTGGTGTCTTTAGATATTCAAAATATTCTTATTCTTGACATCTGATACTTATTTAATTTTGATTTCACTGAAACTATCAAAAGCACTCATGAATCACCCCACTGGGTCTGTTTCCATGAATAAGTAAAGAACATGATTACGAGATAAAGAAATAAATCTTGCTGGCAAATGCAAGGCCACCAGAACTTACATTAAACACAGCAGGGCATAACTAAACTTTCATTTTTTATTAAATTACCCCTTTAGCTTCATACTACCTCCTACATGTTAAGTACAGCCATAAATATTTTTCCTAAAATTATAGTTTTTCCAAAATCTTGGTTACATAAACCACACATACAACTATGGAAATGTTCACAGTCAACAGAAAGTTCTTAACAAGATTAATCCCAAGCGCCATGCTTAATTTTAAGCACAAATAGAGAGGATTTTAAAGTCAAACATCAACAATTTTAATAGTCTTATTTCAGATGCCTAACTTCAGACTTCTTGAGATGGTCACAGGGTGGTCACTCCCCATTTCAGAGGTCAGGAAGCAAGTCAAAGAACCTGGGGCACTCCAAGTCAGCAGCAAAATTTGGAAACCTCTGTCAGTAGGCTTAATCTGTGCTTAAGAGCTTTTATTGCTGAGGACACCAGTTCAAACATATACAGAGTGGACGCTTAAAACCCACTTGACCTGTATGTAAAGAACAATTTGATGTTAATTAATTAAAAGGAGGGGGGGAACTTTGACATTCAAAGGCTAAAGCAGTCCGATAGGGATTGGATCAAGTGTTCATCTATGACAATGTTTGTCGTTATGTTCATATCAGCAAATACTGGACCATTCCATAAGGTGTGGATGAAGAAAGTATGGTTTCATGATGTCATACTGCCAGTAAACACATGACTATTTTTCTTATGTTTTTAACAGACAACGCTAAGCTCTGGGTTGATATGTGACCCATCAAAGGTATTGTATTGGCTATCAGCAAGACAGAGGTTCCCCATTCCTCTTTTAAGGGTCATTTCACACCATGTTTTCATACTGGAATGACTATTTTATTAGCATAATTTCTCATCATTAACCAAAATAGCAAAAATCCTGCTAACACAAGCTCCAGGAAAGGTGCAGCTATGTTAATATGTGGTACTAGCACTCATTTGAGTAGTGCCATTAACCTAAATGACAGCATACATTTTTGTAAAGTCAAATTAGATTTTAATGCTCTCTACCATCACACCCTGGTAAGCCCATAAAATCAGTGTATCTCAAGTTCATGTATTAAAGGTAACTGTAGAGAAAATGTGTGTTGATATATACACCAAGAAATCATACCCAGTACCGCTACCACTAGGTAAGTTTCCAAAATTAAAAAATTAGCATTTCATAACATCACAAGCTAATTCAGGTGGGAAGGGACCTCAGCAAATCTCTAGTCCAACCTCCTACTCAAATAAGGGCAAGCTATGGGATCAGACCAGGGTTCCTAAGGCTTTGTCCAGCTGGGTCTTGGAAACCTCCAAGGAGAGAGTCTAGACAGCCTCTGTGAGCAACATCTTCCATGGCTTGACCGTCCTTGAGGGGAACAAGCCAGTCCGTGCCTCCTTCTGTTTCAGCTTATTCCTATTGCCTCTCATCCTCCCACCATGCTCCACTGTGAAGAGCCTGACTCCCATCTTCATGATAACCCCCACTCCGAAACCACCTCTTCTCAAGGCTAAATGAGCCCCGGTCCCTCAGCCTCTCCTCACAGGACAAGCGCTCCAGCCCTGATGGCTGTGGTCTCCCAATGCTGAACTCCAGTTTTGTTTTTTTGTTCCTCCTGCACCGGGGGGGCCAAAACTGGACACAGCATGAAGACATGGTGAGTAAGGGAGGACAATCCCTTCCCTTGATCTCCTGGTTGTGCTCTCGTTCCTACAGCCCAGGACGTGCCCCCCCAGCTGCTGCCAGGCGTGCTGCTGGCTCCTGCCCAGCTGGCTGCCCACCCACACCCCCAGGGCCTTGCTGCAGAGCTGCTGCTCCCTGGTCCGTCCGTCCGTCAGTCCCCAGCCCATCTCCCTGCAGAGGCTTGTCCAGCCAGGGCTTTGCCTTTGTACCTGTTGAAACCAGACTTATTACTCCACTGGTTGTCCACCAACCCAGACCTTAACACCCTAACTTGGATACAAGAATATAGTGGCAGACAGTGTCAAAAGCCTTGTTAAAGTCAAGGTGAAAAACCCACATCCCCTGCTCTCCCCTTGTCTCCAAATGTAGTCACTTTATAATAGAAACCATTTTTTCATAGTAATTTTATCACAGTTTTCATCAATTCCCATTGTTATGAGATTGGAATACATAAAGCTGAAGGTCTGCAAAGTACTTTTGCACATGTTTATACCCAATAGACTGTTTGCATGCTTCTATAGGTCTTCATCTTATCAAGTCATCTGGATCAGAATACACACCAATAATACACTCCCTGGCTACATGGGGAATAGCAACCCCCAGGAATCCTGCTTTTCTATTTTTCTTGTTGCTTAATTCCTTTTCCCATTTGCAACTTCCACCACCAAACAAATCACATTAGTAAATTCTGTGCACACTTCATCTCACTGATGACAAAGTTAACAGGCACCTCAACAAAAATAATTCAATCTAAAAACATTGTTTGCTCCACAGGATGCTTTAGCATCACTACAGATGTGGCTGGCACTGCTTTATATCTGAATCTAATCGTATGCAATTTATAGGTTTTCAACTAAAATACATTCCAAGAAATACCCATATTGCTGGCTCCCAAAAGCGAGCGATCATTAAGAACAGGCAAAAATTAAATAATGTTTGGTACAAATGATAAAGTTTAAACTATACAATCTACTTTTTCCACTAACTCTATATTAACCGGAGTGAATTATCACTTTAAAGGTAACACTAGGGAAAAGAAGAAGTATTTCTTGCTTTTGAGTAACATTTTCCTGAAAGAATAGGTCTGCCTATAGCCTGAGAGAGACAAGAGCTGGTGTGGGAGTGAGCAAGAGGCTCCTCAGACCCCACGTCCCAGCACCTCTCTCAGCAGTGTTTCAGTTGCAAAGATACACTAAAGCTGAAAGGGCAGAGTAACTTTCTGGACTCATCAAAGCTAGGGTAAAGAGATACAGAAATTATTAACTTGTTAGTTCAAAACATAAAAGGTTCTTCCCAAGAATCAAGAATACATACAACCTAGTAAGTGAAATACAGCAAATGACAGGTTTAAAAGTACAGCCGCAAAGGCGTACTCTGGGCTACTCCCCACGCAGTAGATGAAATACAGTGGCACCATTAGCGAGGGCACAGCAGATTAGCTTTATAAATTGTGCAATAACATTTTAGCATAACGTAAGCGAGACACCTTCGCCCCGAGGCACACACCTTGGACTTACCAGGAAGCTCCCCTGTGATACACTTTCATCCCAGACGTGAGAGCCTGCCAAGTCTTGTTTGGCCTTGGGACAGGTAAAGAGTAAATGACAAGTTGCAGTCTGGGGCTGTCTTTCTGATGGCATCTTTTCAAGTCATGGCTACTCACATCAAGGCAACCTTGACAGCGAGACTTCTGATGGGGTGTAAGGACATAACTATCCTATGCTAAGAGACCAAGAAAGATCTTCATCAGAGTTTGGTCTCATTTTGTGTATTTAGCTTGTTGGCTTGAGTGAAGAAAGTAACAACCAGCAGATTTTTAGCCGCAAAACCAGTGTGCTTGATGAGGAAGACCTTGAAGATCAAACAGCAATAAACATCTGACCACTGAGGTAACACTAGAGCCTCAGCTGAGAAATGCCAACATCCATATGTGAACAGGAGTCAAATGCAACATTTCAGCACAACTGAAAATCTCTGACCAACGTGAAATGGATATTTTTTTCCCAAAGAAAAGTTAATTTCCTGCCCAGCATGAAACATGCAGAATGAAACATGACATTTGATACTGATCGAGATTTCCCATTATTATGTGTATAAGAAACCAGCAGAGGCTGAACCACTGTAAAGTTCCACAGGACTTGAGCATTTCATTGAAAGACAGAGGAAAGGCAACACAAAAATGGCAAATGCCGACCATGCAACCTGTGGTTAATGTCTAACTATCACACAAAATGTCAATATATGAACATTCAGCAAAGGTGCATAGTACAGTTTTTTAAATACACTGAAAAAAATTAAAAATTTTTACTATATTATGTAGCTCTATAGAATTTATCTACTGGCTCTGCATTACAGCCATTTAACAACACTACATTTCTAATCTATGCAGAAGCCTTAATACTAAACTAATTGAACTAATCATTGCTTAAGTGCAGTTAAGATAAAGCACGTTGACTATGAGCAGGTGGAGAGACAACACTGTGACGGATAACACCACCAGCCACCCCAGTCCAAGTTCTTCTTCCTCACTGGGTACTCCAAAGATAAGAAAAAAGACAGGATGCCTTCCCAAAAACAAATTAATAAGCTCCCAGTCAAAGCCTAATCAGAAAACCAGTTCCACCCAGTTATCCATGTAAGAATAAAACTGTTTAAACATAACCAGTTAGAGAAAGTATGTTGCCAGAAATTAACTAAAATGCCTCCAGGACATCTGGAAATCTTCATCAAATGTCAGGCAATGTTGTGAACCATTTCACATTAAATTACCTGTTTGCAATTTAAGGATTATCAGTTGTTACTAGAAAATTAGGATTTGGCTAGTAAATCATTAGAACAACTTCTAACCCTAACACACAGAAGAAGAAAGACCTTCAAAACAGAATTCTAGAATGGCTCATGAAACAGCAACCATTTATTTTAAGGGTTATCAGCAACGAGCAACTGCTATCTGGTCAGATGAGATACTGAATATAAAATCCCCAAACACAAATCTGAGGGGAAAAAGCAGAAATTAAAGGAACAAGTTGTTAACTAAACTCTCTTTACATATAATGATGTTCAAACAGAACAAGCTCCTTAGTCATATTCTCTGCATTTCTTTAATATAACCTTCCATTTGAAAAGCAGGGATCATGTGGAGCAATTTCCATACTGCCTGTATGGAACTGCAGAGAAATGAAGAGCAGCAAGGAGCTTAGACCTAACAACTGTACTATTCAAAAATAGAGAAAGGAATAGGAGCTCTGGCAAAGTGAGTAGGGAAAGTCTTACACAGCAGATCTTTCTTTTGGGACTAAATGGTGCTGTGAACATGACTAAAGCCGGAAAAGTTGATTTGATGGAAATCTAGACACTGGGAATGTCCTAACTGTGGAAGTTCGGTCTGGCGTGCTAGAGGTGGGAAGGATGATCTCCCCCAGGTTTGTTTAGCATCAGTGGGAGACCCCGCTGAGCTACTCAGCTCTTTCCTTTCCCCATCCTCACTTGCCCTTTTCCACAGTTGTCCACAGTCTCTTTTTTCTCCCTCTCACACACACACACATGCACCTTTTTAGGAGATTTCTATGAAAGACTCCATCCAGGTCAGCCTATAGCAGACCAGAGTGTGGTACACTGTCTCTAAGTTACCATCCATTTATATGTTATATTTTCCCTTTAGAAGGAGGCCAAAGGAAATTAATGACTCCCTGAGCTAAAAGAGTATCTGGAAAGTACAAAAAAAATACTCATTACTCATATGCAAGGCAGACTACAAGGAAGCTAACAAGTGAAAAAATCTCGCATTTCTACAACTGGCTTGCTCTCAGCTCACATCAGCTAAAATTAGCAACCTACTGCATTTACTACATGCGCGTAGGTATGCCTCTTGAATTAGCTAGCTTGTTAGCTCAGTGGCCTCCCAGCACAAAAATGAGCTTGTTCTGGCCTCAGGTTTTAGGAACTTGCAAGAAATCCTTCTATGCACTAAAGCAGGGTCAAGCTCAAAATGTTATTGCATCTGAAAACATAGCCACTGATTTAACAACACACTGTACCATGATTTGGAATAGCCACTTTCCATTTACTATCAGGAAAATGCTTTTTCAACAGTTATTTTACAAAGTTAATTTGTATAATGTCCCTTTGAAAATGATACTTGCAGGTTGGAGTCTCTTTTGCTGAACTGTCACTCAAAAAATTTGCTGTATTTGTCAGGAAAAGTCAAAATACTATTACTTTAAGATCCCATTAATGCTTTAACCAAGTTCTCATAATAGCTCCAAAGAATGAAATGTTCAATTTAAAACTGTAAATCTGTTTGTCTGCCTGTCAAAACAATACCAGCTCTTGCTGTGTCTAACACCAGGAGTGGATTTACCAAGCAGATTTCAGCTGCTAGTAGTCTAAACTAAATGTACTAACCAAAGAAAATTAAAATAGAAACAACAGTTACAGACATTGACTCACAACCCAGAAGGTTTACAGGAGGCAGAAAACTTCCCTGGGTTAAGCCCATATTCTTACGTTGTTTCTCAGAGCAAAGAACATGAAAACATCTCCACTTTTATTAGTTTGTCCCCACTGGTAAAATGAGGACATTAAAATGTACTTAACTATCGAAGACAAAAGCAATGAAAAATGACGTTAAATGATTGGTATCAGAGACTATTCCCGCTCCCACAGAAGTCAGGAGAGTTTTCTCACTGTCCTTCATCGGCACAAACCCCTGCATTGAATGTGCCTGAAGACAGAAAGTACCTTTCAAGTTGTCATTGTTGTTATTAGCAGCATGCAATGTTCCCTCAACGTGAAAATACCAGAGATTTTAAGAATAGATGGGACTTTATGAAAATGTGAGATCTTGTGTGACATGAGCTACAGACCTGAATAGTTCCTGCATTAAGTCAATCACGGCTGTCTGAGCTGCTGTAAATATTTTAGGAAGCTAATTCAGTCTTGATTTAAAGCCTTATAGTTTGAGGTACACAGAACAATTTAAATAAATTACCTCTCAGACACATGTATTGACATATTTTAATGTAGATACAATCGCTTTATGAAATCAGACATCAGGAAAATGCACAACTGAATTGCATGAAATACCATTGCTAGCTTGTACTTTTGAACATTTGGAAAGTAAAACGCAGGTAGCTCTGGTGTGTGTCAACAGAAAAATAAAAAAGCAAGCCAATCCTCTCGCTAACATTAAGTAGCAAACAGGACACTACTGTAACTTGCAACTTTTGAGGATTATATACTTCCATTTAGAGTCACTGTATTTCTAGCCCATGTGGTTGCTGAAGATAAGGACGGAAAGATGAAAAGAACCAAATGAAACTTAGGATCTCGGTTACATGTCTTGCCCAAAAAGTAAGGCAGTTTCCTACAAATACAAAACAGAAAGAAAATGTTTTGGACTAATGATAGTACATGGGTACCACAGCAGCAAAGAATCCAGAAAGCTCACATGCTTGCAAACCTACAGGAAAAATTCAGGGAAACATCTGTGGAGGATGAGGTCACTATAAGCCAGTAAATCAAAATGCTTAAACTGTTTAGCATCACATTTCCAGAGTTTTGTTTGATCTCTCCCCTTCTCATTCAATTTCCTATATCCCTTGAATGAAAGAATACAGTATTGACCCCAGCTGATGACCTAGGCAGCAGGGTGCATCACCGGCACGCAGTGCTCCCACCTGCTTTTTGGCAGGGAGAGGTGCAGTTGCAGGGAGCCGGATGGGGACTGCCTGTGGGTGGGGGAGAGGAGGAAAGGGACCTGGCCGCTCCTTTGAGGCCAGATGGGGGGCCAATGAGAGTCGTCTGTAAGCTGGGACTTGGCGACATAAGAAGGGCATCAATCTTTTAAGGTAAGACATATGCAATGTTTTCTTTATCTAGCAAGAATGCTGGTATATTTGTAATAATGTATTTGAAATTCCCTCTATAATTTTGTCAATAACGTGCATTCATTTAACAAGAGGGATGATAAGGCAGGGAAGGTTAGGAAGGACTCTGAAGATACAAAATATGTCTACCATGAATATGCAGCAGAACCTACATTTCTGAACTAAAGTCTTATGTTTCCATTTATAATGACAAACTTCCTCACCTAAATCTCAGTGCTGTTTCATTTACTAGAAAAATAATATTCTGGTTAAAAAAACAGCAGATGGGCAAACAAGGTAAAGGGCATTTAATTTCAGTTGCCTCTCCTCCATGCCAACACACTACTCTGAAGGGACTGCAAGTGTGGGAGGGGAACATATGTGTATGTGGATTGTGCATCTTGGAGAATATTTGCTACTGGAACGTAATTTTTCCTTTCTTTACTTTTTCTTTCCATGATAGCTCAAATGTACATTCACATGATGGGTGGTTCCACACAGCTATACATGGACCTAAGCAAGCGAATGCAGAGTCTTACAGTCCTGCATGCAAACAGTGACTACAGAGCCACTCCAACAAATGCTGTGTCAACTTTAAGGCTTCAGAGACAGATCAGCACCCACTGAAAGCACAGACAGAGGCTTTGAGTAGCCCCCTGACAGAGGCTGGAAATAAAAGGTATTTTTCAGCAGCACCCCAGAAGTTGCTTGGACCTTGCTCGAGTCCAAACCAGGGCTTTGAATGGTTCTGTCTTGGTTTCTCAGTAAATACTGACAGAGCCTGCTGCCATTTAAACAACCACTGATGAAGTCAGACAAAACTCTCGGACCTGCCAACAATGTTTCTGCATCTCAGGATGCAAATGAAGAGGGCACCACCAATATCAAAGCATGAGACTCTGGAAAGAGAACTGATCTGGGTGAAATTCTGATACTGTCTTAGGGACAAACTTGTGGTACCTCTGGAAGGGAACTCTATCATCAAGACAGATCTGTCACAACTGCTTGGACTTCTGAAGAAGTGAGAGCAACTCAGAAATCCATCTTCACAGAGCAAGAAGTGAAGAGCTATGCTGAGGATCTGAAACTGGGGACGCAGGACAACACACAGCTTCGTCTTCAAACTCCACATGCAGCATCTCCAGCCGCAGGCAAGAAACTGAAAAAGCTCTTTAAGAAACGTTAAAATGATGGAGTGAGAAAGTACAGCAACTCTGTTGATAGGCAAATGACAGACTTAGACAGGTGCTAAATATACCATAACAGTTTAAGGACATACCTGATCCCTTCAACTCAAGTGAGTACTCCAAAATGAGTACTCTATCAGAACTGGTAAACTGGAGGGGACCAACGTAACGCACTGATGTGAAACTTAACTGACAGCTTATTCCTTTCGGCTATTTACGACACCATCTTTTCTAGGGGTGAGACCAGGAGTGCTGTAACAAGAACACAGATCCTCCTGGTCAGGCACAGACCTTGAAGGAAAGGTGGTGTTCAAGAGGTAAATCTTCCCATGCTTTGTCTGAATAAAGTCAGCCGCAGTTGTTGAGGCAGCAGGTAATAATATAAAGCCTCTGATCCCTAATAAGACAGGTTGAAACCAGGCTTCTCCTTGAAGCTAGACAGAGAGATACCTGCCAGTCCTGGGAAAAGATCAGGAGGGGAGACTGGCAGATGCCTGCATGCCATTAGAGGGACTAGAAGGCTGAGTTCAGGATGCACTTGTAATATAGCATACAGCTTGCAGTAACAATCAGTAAACTTGTTTAAAATTTTACTTATTGAAGAAATAGGTACAGACAATCCACCTATCCGCCCCTCTCCTGCATGTGCTGGTTTTGGCTGGGAAAGAGTTAATTTTCTTCATAGTAGCTAGTATGGGGCTGTGTTCTGGATTTGTGCTGGAAACAGTGTTGATAATACAGAGATGTTTTAGCTATTGCTGAGCAGTGTTTACACAGAGTCAAGGTCTTTTCTGCTTCTCACCCGAACCCACCAGTGAGCAGGCGGGGAGGGGGGCACAAGAAGTAGGGAGGGGACACAGCTGGGACAGCCGACCCCAACTGACCAAAGGGATATTCCATACCACGTGATGTCATGCTCAGTATATAAAGCTGGGGGAAGAAGGAGGAAGGGGGGACGTTTAGAGTGATGGCATTTGTCTTCCCAAGTAACCACTAGGTGCGATGGGGAGCCCTGCTTTCCTGGAGATGGCTGAACACCTGCCTGCCAATGGGAAGCAGTGAGGGAATTCCTTGTTTTGCTTTGCTTGAGCGTGTGGCTTTTGTTTTACCTACTAAAGTGTATCTCAGCCCACGAGTTTCTTACTTTTACCCTTCTGAATCTCTCCTTCATCCCACTGTGGGAGGGTGAGCGAGCGGCTGTGTGGTGCTTAGTTGCTGGCTGGGGTTAAACCACAACACTGCAGAAAATAAAAAACTTGATCAGACAAGAACAGGAGCTTATTCAGTGGGATGAAATCACACCTGACAAACAACCACGACAGTCTGCAAGTCTAAACTACAGTGAGGCTGAGGAACACATGCGTGTCCCCAGACCATCCCAGACCACCTTATACTCTGAGGACACAGCAATTACCATGATTGAGAAGTAGAACGAGGAAATCCATCTTCCATCTGATATAGCCGTTTGTCATTGATACTTTTGGCTGTGACATGGCAAGAAGCAGTTATCTGAAACAATGTGTTTTAGTCCAGAACAGTAGTACTCCTAAGAGCCAGAGAGACCCCACAACCGGTGTGCAATGCAGAGTATACATCAGGCCATGAAGTGGCTCTTTTGTGGATCTGCCACCCATTTTATGGCAAATCTCGGTGTTGCTGGAGTTTGTCACCAACTTTAGCTCCCTGAACAGTTTCAGAAGCAGACATAGAGATTTAGGCGGCAGTCTTAGCATCACTGGTGCCAAGTATGGAGTTCCACTAGTCCTAAAGAATGCAATGATGGTGTTGGTGGAGCTGACGTACCTAGGACCCAGACTGCTGTGACAGGCAGAGAACTGCTGCAACGGATAAAGAAGAAAACAAATGCTTACAGCGCTTCATATTGGCCTTCAGTGGCTGAACTGGTTCTGGGGATGACCAAATCAGAAGCCTCTGTAGCAATCACAAGGATCTGAGAGGACTTGACTTTACCAGTCTGGAACGGAGAAGACAGAGAGACTTTCTTGGGATGGCTTTCTTAAGAGGATGGCCACTGGCAGATCAAAGATAAAGCAGTCTGATTTGGCTGACTGCTTTCCACCCCACAATACCCACTGGGTCCCACATCAGAGAAAGCTTTCACTGCCTTCTCAAGGAGAAATTTTCTGTAGTTCAAGCTCACCATCCCTTCCAGGTTTTAAAGAACATCATGTGGAGCACTCCTGGGAGCAAGACCTTCCCTGTCACACTAACATAACCCTATGCGCATGCCAGAAGATGAAATTCAACCCACAAAGTACGGGCACACCCAGGGTGTAAAACAGCCTTGGGAGATATCATCAAAGCTTCTACTGAAAATTCTTAGCAGCAACTGGGCAGTTGAGAGAAAATGAAATGACACAAGAATTATCCACCTCACACACTCACTGAGCAGGAAGGTAAGCACAGCCCCTAACGAACATGTTTCTGGTCTCAAGTGGCAGGCCATTCGAATATCCATAATCTGAACGTGGTTGTGGGCTGTCACTCAAAAAATAAAAAAGTAGGTCTTCCAGTTGCAACTTTTTACTAAATAACCAAAGTCCACAAACTTGAAAACCATGTCTGTTCTTTTACTGTCTCCTCTGTGCTTAAGAGAGTCCTATTCCAATTTGCACTTAATTGGATTACTACAGCTAATGGCAAAATGAAGTGTTAAATACATATCTTTTTGTAGTCAATTAAATTTAACTTAAATCCCACACATGTATAAAGTTACGACTGATCAGTGCTGAATGCTAGTCAGCAGAAACCCAGCATGATTAAACTAATGAAAAATACCTCCTTGCAAATATGCTGTGCCACTGACAGCTCCACTACTGACAGAGCAGTAGTTAACTTATGACAAATTACACAAGATTACATTCCCTATTCATTTCAGATAGGAAATAAACAAACCTAAAGTGATCTAGACGAACTGAAAGACAAAATAAATGAACAGAGGAAAAATATGTAACTATACTTCACGTGAATCTGTATACTCCGGACTGTGATTTAAAAGATCTTATGTGAACACGTGCACATTTTTGTTTATTTGTTTAGATCAAAACATGGATTTTCTTCTTTTCAGTGGCTTTCAGGCTCTAAAGCTTCAAATAAATAATTTTGTTTACTTCATATTACCAAGAAATCTATCTATTCAGACTTTTAAGAAACTAAAAAAATGGCAGAGGACATTTTTCATTTCAAAAGAAAAGAGTAACCTTATTATCTCAGTTATCTCTGTATGTAAAAATTTATTTTTCAATTGCCAGCCATATGCATTTAGGTTAGAAGCTAAAAATTAAGCAATGACCTCTTTGATTCTGAGATGCTGAAAGCCGGCTGCTACCAACATGCAAATCTTTGCAACCCCATCCTGTTCAGAGTACATCGTTAAGTTTACACTAGAGAATTTCTCTTCCTTTGTGCAAAGATGTTACTGGGCCACATGTGAGAACAAATGCCTGAAAGCAGAGGTTAGCTCATCTTTAGCTTGAACATGTCCATCACAAAAAATAACCCAGAGCAATATTTCTTCTGCAAAACCAACAGCAACAAGAGCAGCCAGCTATACTTTACATGCCAAGTTTTTTATGTTTCGATGACAATACTACTTATCTACAATCCACTAGACAAAAATATGTCAAAACTATTTAGCAGGAGGTCTAGTTTGTTGAAAAGTCTCTGTAAATGTTTGAAGGACTGCTATTACCATCTAGCCACTTTTTTTTTTTCCCTCTTCCACCTTTTACAAATACATAGAGCAACATCACAGTCCCGGTGCCCGAAAAGAAAGATATGGACAAGATTTATAAAATCACAAAGGCAGTGGGGTAAGGTGACTGTAGAACTGCTATTTAACAAATCACAATGCTTGAACTGGGGGACACCCCCTGAAAATTGAAGAAAAATTGGAAATTGAGAAAAAAAAAACCCAAACTTTATGTGATTGGTAGTGAACTTCTGCAGTTTGCTGCCAGAGAATGCTGGATGCAGACAACAGCATTTAATCAAAAGGATTCATGGATAACAGCTCCATAAATGTCTAGATAATAAAGGGACGAGGCAGACATCCCTAATCCAATGTCTGTGGACGGCATGAGGGAAAAAGACTAAAGAAAGTGGTGAGGCTTATGTTCTGTCCTTAAACAGTACGTCCTGTGGCCTCCACTGGAGGCCAAATTCTGGGTCACATGGACCCTGCTGAGATCCGCTTGGGTATTTCTTCTGTTCTCGAATCTTCAAAAAGTTTTGAAGTTCATTGTTTCAAAAGATAATAAACTTTGATTCCGGAACACAGCATCAGCAATTTACAACACTGTTCACAGATGTGTCACAGGCCAGAAGGACAGCTCACTACCATGAAAGGTGAATGCCTACCCAGAACAAGACAAAGCACTGACACAGGGTACCGTTAGAGGAAAATACCTCATGCCAAATCCAGCAGCCCAAGAGAAGCGAGGCTGCTGCTGCTCCATGTCCCCAGCTCCAACCAGTAGCAAGGCTGAAAATGTTTTCCCAACAGGGACACGCACACAGAGCACATATATACACCACATACATATATATACACAATGCATGGCCTGACATACAGATCCCAGACAGACACTGAGCATTCACACCAACACTACCTACCTCATCCTGCTCCCTGATCTGGCTGAGCAAGACAGAGGTCCACTAATGGAAATATAACTATGTGTCCAAGCTGGACCCCATCAGCAGCTGGGCTCAGAAACTCAGACTGCCCAGTAGCTTCCCCTGGATCCCAGTCTCCCAAGTTGCTGCACCTGGACATACAAGCCCCCAGGGCTGCAGCCCCACTCCAGTTGCTGGTACAGACCATCACACATGCAGGCAGAGCTGTCCAGGACCCCCCTGATCCCAATAGGCACACCCCTGTGCTCTCACACAGATGCGTGCGCAGACACGCATCTGGTCTCATACCCAGAGGTGGCCCTTAAAGACCTCCAAACCCAGCCTGGACCCCAGCCCCCTTTACCTACTCACTGGCTTATAGGGCATGATCTTTGCTAGCAATCACACCCACACTCACTCCAGCTGCTGTACCACAGAGACACCCCCCCCACACACACACACAGAGTAAACAGCCCCTTACTGAAAAACAGCTGAAGGTGGAGTTTAGCAAGGAGACAGGTCAGACTGTGCTGGTCAGGAGCAGACCACGGCCTGACAAGTGTCCTGGCCAGCCACTGCTAGCATGCAAACAGACCCTTTTTTTCAGTTATCCCTCTTCTTTGTTCCTTCCTGTATCGCCTAAATCCCTAACTTTTTCCACCTTTGGTTTATCTCCTAGACATTCCATAGTAAGTCCCATGCAATTCCCAAAAGCTTTTCCCCTGGATCCCCCAACGTGTCCCACACCCCCACCTAGGAATGCCATTAGTCCAAAAAGTGACCACAAGCTGCTCCTGATAGCTCGTGTGATGGGTTTCACACCTGGACACTGGGGCTGAGGGTCTGTGGGGACAGCCCTGGGAAAGGACCAGACAGGGTCTCCCTTCCTCCGAGCCCTTAATTTGGGTTTCTGCCGGCCACCGTGCTACTCTGGGCTTGTGGAGATGGACCTTTCGCAGCTCTCACGTGACGGTACCGGTAGTAGTCCGGCAAAGTATTGTTTGGGCTCCTCTCCCCAGTGCCTCTCTGGGCATCTCTGTGGGTGTGCAGATGAGCTCTCTCACACAACCAAACAGGTACCACTGCAGTCAGCCAGCCTTGAAATGCAACGACTTTCCACCAGCTTTCTAAGCTCTAACACACAGATTCAATCTGTCACAGGTCATCTGTTTCTTAAAATAACCTGTGATGATCAATCCCCCTTCAGCATCTGTTAGAAATCATCACATATTGCTTGCCATAAACCAAATCTGGTTATTAATGATTAGGTAAATCATACCATGAACCAACGGTTAGCACAGGTAGCAGTCAGTAACTTGTGCACATCCCTAATGTTACAGCTTCAGCAGTCTCATCAAGGTCAAGGCAGCTACTCAAGTGGTTAAAACAAAGCCTTTGTGTCTCAGCAAAACTGGGGTGTTACAGACCCAGCCCTTGATCTGCAGACAGACATGCCTGGGGCCTCATCTGGCACCCAGCCCCGTGGAGTCTTTTCACTGATGCAGGAAGGCTTTGGATCAGCCTCTAGAATCGCAATGTATTTTTTTCTGTATCATTTTCTGGGTTTGTTTATTACCTCTCTGTTGGTCTTCTGTTCCATTAAGTTGTTTTTGTGCTTCTTCAATTTTGTCTGCAAGAAAGAGAAGTCATTATTAAAATACATATATAAAAAAGCAAGATTTTAGAAAGTAAATTACTGAAATCTGTCTTGAACTATCTGTTTATATTTAGGAGTGATACCATTCACACATAAATATGTGGCACATTATAAGTAATACAGCCATATAAAATTTTATCATGTTTTACCAGCAAGGCTATTGACATGTTAAATTACACGGAACTGCAGAAAGAAAAGCACTGGCATTGGATCTGCAGTCAACAGCTAATCCCACTGTAGTTTTGTACCACCTATAATAATTTATGCAGTCAGGGGACTCTTCGGAATAGATAGTATAGTGCATTACAGAGTATTGTAATATGTTTTTGAAAAATGCTGTTAGAACAAGACAATACAGCACTAAACGCGGTGCTAGGAACAGCAAACAGGATTTGCTACGTGAAGCGATGGAGCCAATACTGTCACACAGTAGCAGTAGGGGATGAGTGGTAGCCCCATGCTTATTCCTCTGTGAAACTATCCAAAATTCCCACACACGCAGCAGGAGCAAAAAGCAGCCTCAAGTCTTTACTCTTGCCTTGTTCTTTGCAGATCGCCTGCTGCCCACCAAACACATCGGTGTCAGGAAGGGAACGACATTTCTGCTGCTGCTGCTCCGGAGATCCCGCAGGAAGGGGGGACCTCGTTCTGCACGCGTGTGCATTTGCACGTGCAGAGCAAGAAGCAAGACAAGGGGCAACTGGAATGAATAAAAACTTGAGACCGGTTTCTTTTTGGTAGCAAACAGTCCTCTGAGTGGCTTCAGGGTAAGAGGTTGTGTTGGTAAGAAGCAGCGGCACTGGGAGAGGCTGAGCTCCATATCAAACTATGGCCCAAATGATCAAGATATGAGCTTAGAACATGGCTTTCCAATGTAACTAATCATTTTCCAAAACACCTGTGAAAGCTCTTCTTTTTTTTTCCTTTCTTTTTTTTTTTTATAAAGTTAAATTGAAAGTCTAGAACACAACTAGATTTATCCTAAACCTCTCCGACTCTCCTGGTACAACTCAAGAAATACCAGACTTCATGGCTGCCATACATAGGAGGAGGAGGACAGCTCTGCAAAGTCCACACCTCTTTCTTCACGAGCGTGGAGGCTGTTACTTGGTCTGACTTTTACTCACCGTTCCTATACAACACAAGGTTTCTAGAAAATGGACCTTTCTTCAACGGACTTTTAAATCAGTGGGTTTAAATGACTTCTCTAATGTTTATGAGCTGAACCACTCAAGTAGGTTGGAATCATTTGTTCACAGATGAGGTCTGAAACTGTTTTCCAATTATTTTCTCAGGAAAACCAAAAAATTGTAACTGAAACAAAGCCTTCTTGCAGGTTCTAAGACTGAGTTTTGTTCAGCTCACTCCAGTTCTGCATTTCTGCCTTTCAAAACTAGTACTAGGTTTCCTTTATCACTAAAGCTCAATAATTTCTCTCCTGTACGTTGTCCCAGAGAATGCGCCAAACCATCTCACAAGGATGCTAACCAGGCAGACTCCCAGAGCCAGAGCAAATGAAGCTTCTAATGAGAAAGACTACCACTGCAATTTTAAAAGCCAAACTTCTTCCTTCTTCCTCGAGGTTAGCGAGACATACGTACATAATTAAAGGGAAGTTTTATAAACAGTTTCTTTTGTACTGACTTACTGGCTGCTGAAGACAAACACAAGCAACTCAAAAAGAGAATAACCCTTCACCAGCTCTTTACCAAGACTTGATATTAACATCTTCCTGGGTTTCAGCTACAGCTGAAATACTGTATGTATCTATACATTTTTGTATAGAAAGGGCTGTAATAACAATTTCCAACAAAAATAAGAGGAAACATAAACAAAGCATCTTTTATATACATGTGCCACAAATGCTCTTAAAAGAAAAATGTATCTGACAATCTTATACTGTTTTCCCACAGATTATTGCTTTACAGGAAGGTGATGGAATAAGCAAGTTCCAAAGTTGCATGACAGCTGATGAAATACATGAACACATGGGGTGCGGGGTGGGGGTGCAGAAAGCAACAAATTAACCCTGTAAATGGAGCTGTAAGATTTACCAAAAAGCAACAAGCAATCAAAACCATAGATTGGCTATCAAGCTCATTTCCCCTCTGTTTAGAGATGTATCTAACACATGAGATATGGTGTTTATCTCAAGAGGCTGGAAAAAGGTTTGTCAACAAAATTTATTCTTAAGTACACAGACAACTGCCATTTCTTTATTAAAAGAATTATGTGCACATTTCACATACATGCTACAAGAAATGTATGCATTTAAATTCATGATCATCCTATTTTATAGAGAAAAATTACTTAAGTATTTTGGAAGCATGCTACATTAGATCGACAGAAAGATTAAATGCTTTGGTCTCCTTAGCTGAATTCTCTCTTCCTCATTTAAAAAAAAGGAAAAAAAAAGACTTCCTATCAGAAATTCCCAACCACTTCTTTGTCAGACTGTAATCCCAAACAAAGAACCACAGATAACAGAAATAATAACTAGGTAAACATGTGCTTGGTACACAGCCAGAAAGTCTCCTACACTCCCTGCATCTCCTCGTATGTTTTCTCCAATGAGTTTTATTTGTTGTGTACATGTCTTCATACCTATGGAGGTATCTCTGGGCCAAACAGTTTTGAGCATCGTGAACACCAAAAAAATATCAGTGTTGGTTCTGGAAACTGAGAGCACCGACTGTGACTGTAAACGAGGCATGGCTATTAACATGGGTCTACTTGCTAAATGTTTCATTAAGGACTACACCCTTGTAACGAGCCGCATCACACAGCTACCTGCTCTTGATATTACACTGAGGTACATTTAACACCATCATACAAAATCTGTGGCACATGCTTCCCAGTCTGTCGCATTTTACAACTACAGATCCTATATGGGCAACTGCCTCATGAACTGCTGCGTTTCAGGCTGGAAGGAAAAACTGGGTTATCCCCAACCGCTACTGCGGAGCAGGTGGGAAGAGCAGGCTGTGGACCACCCACCCCAGGGACACCGAAACGCAGCCTCCCTGGTTCTTTGGACAACTCGCGTGCACACCAACAACGACTTGCTAAATAACATCAAATTTATATTATTATCCAGTCATTTCCTTCTCCTTTGTCTCATTACATTAGCCGTATGTGAAACATTTTAAGGCAAATTATTTCAGGTAAGGTACCGTATTCTTTCACAATTATGTTGCAGATTCTCCAATGGTACACACCTTTGAAAAAAAAAGCAGATATACAAAAATACATTGCACAAAAATCAGCTGCAAAACCTAGGAGGAACTGAAAACTGCAAAGTCCACTATTAACTGCAAATAGTATTAGCTGATCCAATACTCACTTGATTTAGTATCATTTCAGACTTAAACCCGTGATACTGAAGATACTGTCTATTCTGAAAATTTTACAAAGGTAACATTTCTTTATCACTGGACTACTACTTACCTTTACTAGGATAAGAGAAAATAACTAATGGAAATTTCTAATACATGGCAGGCACAGCACCCTCTTTATTTCCCATAAAATGACAGAATAGTACCTATCTTGGATGACTGGATTATTGTAAGACCTATCCCAATGTCCCCAGCCTTCAGCAGACCACCTTCTGGAGTAGCACATATCTACAAGCAAATGGTGATGGTGATAGACACACTCTCACTTAAGATGGGACACTTCTTGCTAAGTCCTTACTAGAGGGGGAAAAGCAGAGTAGCAATAAAAGAGGAAATCATCATATACGTCACTGTATAGAGAAGACACTCTATATTATTGACAGCAGTGTCACAAGCCACGGAGCCAGCTCTTGGTTATCCCAGGCAGATGCATACCACAAAAAAGCAAAGCACAGGTAACACCATATAATAGATGATACATTATAAATATATATTTTTATATATATGTGTATGTGTGTAAAATAAAATGAAACAACATGGCAGCAATGGCTTTTCTTATTCCTGTATTAAACCTTTTCACGTTATTGTCCAATATCGCTCTCCCAGCAGGTTATCTGCTGCATGGAAATATCATCAGATTCCTTGGGGTTTTAAATATATAATGTAACTGCGCTTTTTAGGAACGTGAGGAAGGAGATTGGCACACAGTAAAACATGCTTCTTGTTTTACACGCCTCCTGCTGTGATAGATCATTAAATGGATACCAACAGTCTGAGTTTGATACGGTGGTGCTGTGGTGGGTTTTTAAATGAAAAAATAAGCCAGATTTTTCAAAAGCTTTACATTCTCTATTTTTGATATTCACTGAGAGATATAACCTCACAGATTTTAATTACACCACAAATAAAATGTATTTTATAAAAACCTTTAGGTTTGGTTTTTTTAAAGGTACCAGCATATCAACATATACAGACCTGAACATGTTTACCTGTGTTAGAAATGCATTAGGAATTTTCAAGAAAAACTTTAAAGGCCGTATTTGTATGGCCAGTTAAGGAAGAAAAATGCAAGTTTAGGAATTTCAGCATGGAAAGCAGAAACACTGAACAGTATGAGGTTTGCAAAATACGAAACCAGTAACTTCTGACAGCAATGTAGGCTGGAGCAAAAGAAATCTTCCATTTGTGGGGTTTGTTCTGATTTTTTCATTTCTTTTTTGCTCACGAGAGTCCCCACACCAGTGTAAGGTGATGACTTTGTCCTGCTAAACAAGTCACCCCGTACAGCGACAACACACACAGGAATGAAGAAGCAGTCACTGAGGAGGACTGCTTTTAAGCCACCAGGAAAGCTCACATGGCAGTGGTGCCCGAGAAAGGTCCATTAAGCTTATGCAAAATGCCCAAGCACAAATATTTTTTGCATTGTACATACTTGCATGTGCCTGTATCACTGTAAAAAGGGGGTTTTTTGGCTTCTTGTTGAAGATGCAAAACTTCTGCTCTGAAACAACAAAAAGAGCTTTTTTTTTTTTTTAAATCTCATGTACTCTCTTTATGTTTCAGTGGAAAATTAGCAGATTTACACCATACTGGATGCTAAGAACAGGCTACTTAATCAAAACTTCAAAAAATACAAGCTCCTATCTTTCCTCAAAGGCTAGGGTTCTATGTCCAAATATTTAACCAAAACAGCTGGAGGGAAAATGTTAGCATTTTTTTCCCCTTCAGTTAAAGACAAGAAAAATTCTCAGGCCTTATGCCTGAGTCATCCTAAAAATACCTCCTGCAAAACAGCTTCAGATGGCAACAGATTTTCTTCTTGCTTTCTCAAAAACCACACTCTTTCATACCTTATTGCATCAGAAGACATTTGAAAAGTAATTTTTAAAATCACTTTGTATGTTTTTTTTTGGTGGACACAAAGAAAGATATCACTAATTATTTTTTCTTGCATTGATCATCTAGATCACTAGCAGAGAACTGCAGTGACAAAATACTCTTCAGCTGAAGTGCATTAATGCAATCAGTCTATCCATTGGGCAGTATTACTGCAAACAGAACTGTAGGTGGGTTTTCTTTTTTTGAGGGGTATACACAGCTTGAGAAAACCACTGAGGAAAGTTCAAAACAGTGCATTTTCCATCACTACTTAAATTCAGAGAGCAAGTAAAAAGAGGCTGAGACCCTGTGTGGAAATCTCCATCTTCTGACTATTGAAACCCGCTAAGCTACTGTGCCAGTAACAAAGTGCTTTGCATTTCACTGGATGGGAAGTGTGCCTGAGAACAATTATTAAATAAATTTTAAAAACCAAAACAAAACAGAACAAAGAAATAAATAAAAATACCCTGAGCACCAGATGAGCAGTGCAGAGCGGCATGGCAGTAGAAGGGCTCAGATTTGACACAGAAGGACCCGAGCCCACCCCCCCGGGTCCCACTCGAGCCGTTTCACACCTCCCACAGAGGGAAGCCTCACGCTTCGAGCATCCGTGCCC
>VYZV01004326.1:48726-65662 GCA_013401275.1 Pandion haliaetus | reverse complement strand
CCGCCGCGCGAAGCCGATGATGATGCACCGCGCGAAGCCGATGCAGGCTCCCCGGTGTTGGGTTCCCCGGGCACCAGAGGCAGTGTTTGACCCCAGGGCACCCTGCCTGGGGCAGGGGACACCCGCTGGGGAGGATGGAGAAGCACCCGTGCCCCACCGCAAGGAAGCTGCGATGCTTGGCTTTTCCCTTTCGCTAGGAGGGGGCAAGGCTCTTTACAATCTGCTAAAACAAGAGCACCGCAGTCCTAATGCATTTTGGTTAACTGAGATGAATCCCAAGACTTCCTTTAAGCAGCTAATTGAAAAAAAAAAAAAAAAGCAAGAGTCTTGTCTGTACAAGGCGCCCATTAGGTTAATTGAGAGAGCGGTGCGGCTGGTGGGGCAGTCGGCGGGATGCTGCCTCTTGCCCATCCCTCAGGAAGAGCGGGGACTCGGCAGGCCCCTGCACGCAGGCTTCCAAACCCAAACCCCAAGCAGCAGAGCCGGGGGCGCGGGTCCCAACCACATCCCGGGCTCGCAGCGGGAAGGAGGGACAGCAGCACCGTCCCTGGCTGCCGGAGGAGGGGACCCCGCAGGCAGGAGGCGTGAGGGCGGCGGACCCAGGCACCCGAGGACGCCTTGGATGACCCAGGGTTCCCACCATTGCCTTCCTGCCACAAAATGATCACCCACAAAGCTGGCGAACAGCAGCAAAAAGACATTTCACGAAACCCATAGGACAAGGCGCTCTTCTCACTCAAATTTAAATCTACTTTTAATTAGAAGCCACTCTTCTGTCCCTATATATTTCCCTTTTTAATTCAACGAGGAACACTCAAGATTAAAAGGAAGAGATCAGATGAGGAAACAACAGTCCCCACATCTTCTCTGTCATTTTACAGTGTGAGAACTTGACACTTTTTGGTGCACGGTTTGTTTTGCGGTTGCTCCTTTCCAGTTTGGGGCTTAGAGAATCACAGCACCACGGCTTAGGGGTTGCCAAACGTTGAGCCTGATAACTGATAGCTCAGATGTCCCCAGCCTACCAAAAATGGAAGGTAAACCAGATTAAATCTCAGTTTCTCAGGTGCTACTGGGCTTGAAGATTGCTTGTACAGCTGGAGGCGGGGGGAAGACCTCTTTAAAATTACGTGAATTCAAAACTCTTAGCAACTAGTAGGATGATGCAGGAGCACCTGTCATTTTAAAAACGATCAACTACATTTTTAAACATCTTAAATGAGGTTTAAAACATCTTAAAATGTTCTACTAGTCATCATAACCTTGACTAATGACCTGTTTGATCAGTTTTTCAGGAAAATTTTATGCATTTTCATTTTAATGTCAACTTCGAATGCTCATCACGCTCTCTGCCATATATAATTATTTGCATTTAAAAATGAAGAACCCATGACAGATACTTTACATAACCCTGTTGAAAATAGAAGATAAAAATCCTATTATTATTCTTCATTTTAAGAAAAAAAAAAGGTTTGCATATTTGAAAATACAATCTGTAATGTGCAGATTAAATTAGTATCAGCAATGAACAGCTATACTGTATGTACAATAAAAGTCAACGGAGAGTTTGAATATAAATTAAATATACAATAGCTTTATCCTTGCCATCACATGTATTACTAAGCATGGCAAGGGCTCCTGATGAGGTTAACAAGGTGTATGTGCATAAATTACATAAGCACTTTGCATATGAACCCAAACTCAGTCCCTGTGTCATCAATTTATGATTGGGGAGCTTTCAACTTTTTTTCTTTTATTCACAAGATTAGAATTTTTATTATGAGGATATTAAACTCATTAAAAACTGAATACAGGAGGAGGTGGGGGTGAAGGGGATTTCTGGATGGCTGTCACCTTTCAGAAGGATACAGCAAACAGCGAGGCACCTGTGGGGACAGGCACAGTAGCTGCCAAGCACAAAAACTCAGAAGTGCTGGTGAAGTATCTCCAGAAATATCTCCTGCTTGGCACCTTTTCACCCTGCCTAAGCCACCATGCAAGGGTGGCACTTTCCATGGCTAGCCCCTTTTCCGCCTGCCCCACAAAGCGAGGAGATCCTAGGTCCTAAGTGTACTTCTGAGAGCCAGCAGCTGTGTCACCAAAGATAATTCATTTACACATTGTCTCCCTCCCATAGCAAAGCACAAACACAGGTACTGATTGCAGTTCCATTTGCATAGCTCCTAATCAGCCACCTAGCACAATAATTACACCATTGCTATGCTGATGGCTAGAGCATTGTTCTGCCCTGACTGCCAAATTCTAGCTGTGTACCTAGGACAGGGTGATTATTATCTCTAAAATCTGCTTAATAATTATTTAACAGCCTCTAGGGCATTCACTGTTCCAGGCTTAATTTCGGCTTTCTGGTTCTTTTTCTATACCTAACCCAATATAGGGGTTAAAAGTTAAAACAAAATATTAAAGCCACGAGATGCCCTAGTTCACCACCTTCTCCAAGCTGCTGCTATGAGCACCTTCGTACCTTCTGCACTGAGACAGGTTCCCTCCCCTGGTAAGTCTACTGGCCTTTGATCTGATGTCCCAGAACTGGAAAAAATGTTGGGGTTTCTTTTTTTTTTTTTTAAAGCCTGCAGAGAAATTAAATAGATGCCAGTGAAATACCTGCAAGCATTTCTAAAAAAAAGCCAAACTTTTCCACCCACCAGAAATATATGTAAAAATAACACCACGTGGGGCCCAAAAAATTTCTTTAATTTCTCTGTTTTCTCAAATACAGATCCTGTACCAAAGCAGCAAACGGTCAAGCCAACCACTCCCCAGCCAAACAGGGGAAAAGCTTTCTATCCCTCTTTCTGGTACTCCAAACCCACTCATCCTCAACTGTAAGGCTGCTGAGGGAGGGCTTGCCCAACAGAGAAAGGCACAAAACTGGTTCAGCAGGTAGAACGACATCAAGAGCTGGTGTTTCATCACCTGAGACAACAGCGCGGAGGCTTTCTGCAAGTTCTCCAAGGGGTCAAACTGCTCTGTAATTTCATCTTCTATTTCTGCAGTTCCTCACACGCCACTGAGTTTACAAGGCAGAAATCACGTAAGTAGACACATTCAGCACTGAGGAACCTATAGCACCAACAACGCTGTTTAAACACAGGCTACTTTTCTTAAGCTTAGCATAAACCTTAAAAATTATCTCTTTACTGAGATCCTAAAATATTGATAGAAATGGTTTAAATGATTAGACCTTTAGTAGGACTTTAGATACTGAAGTTCTTCTAATTACCTGATATTAAGATGGACCATAAATAGTACTGCTGGCTAAGAAAAAAACCTCTTTTTTGATGACACTAACAAAAAACAAAGCAAAGCAAAAGCCTACAGGTCAAGCCAAAAGTCCAGGCCGTCTTGCCCCAAGAGCAGCCAAGAGCAGAAGTCGAGCGAAAAGAAGAAGAGGCCACACAATAAGTCCCGGACTCTAAAACCACACAGCTCTGAAGCAAGCCACAGAAGCTATAATTGAACCTCACAGGTACCAAAGACTATTCCCACATAAGTTTCTCCAAGAGTGCTTTGAATCCATGTGAGATCTTCACATCTCTCTTCAAACTGCAGGGCCTCATCTATTAGTCATTCCTAAAACCAAAAGCTGTTCAATAGACTTAGGACCTCTCCAGCTTTTGCAGAACTATTTTATCCTCTCTGGAGGTGGAAGTGAAGAAGGGAAAGAGAATTAGGAGGAAGATGTCAGAATCTATCCCAGTATTCAAGACGAAGGCACACCACAGACGCTACTGTGACAGAGATGTTTTTCTCTACTACTGCCATAAACATTCCTTATGTTTTATTTGCTTTTTGACAGCTAGCGAGTATACAGTTGACTTTTCCACACAAATATATGACCCCCAGATCTCATGCCCAAGTGTTAACATGCAACTCCATCTAAATGAAAAGTTTTTCAGTATTTGAGTATTTTTTCTGTGGACATCACTTTGCGTTTATCCGCACTCAATTTCATTTGTCATTTTATAATATGGTTGCACAGCAACCTAATGTCATTTTGAAATCCTTTGCATCTTCATTTGCATCTTCATCTTCACCTCTGTGAATAACGCCATCAAATCAGCAACACTGCCACTTCACTACGTGTGCTTTTTCCCAGACCACTCCAAAGAATGGCATCGACAGAGGCACATCTTTATTAACTGTAAAACGGCAGGCAGTGTTTGTCTGCTAAGGAGCAGGTATCGACTGCAAAATGTGTAAATATCAGCTTCTCAATAAATTTACACACAAAAGAGTTTTCTTCTGGGGTGTGTCAGGGGATTTCACTCGATACTCTGTCTTTCTTCTTTAAAACCAGTGCTGGAGCATCTTCAAGTATCATCCCTGTGACTGGACTGAGTCTGACACACAGCTTAGGACTTCTTCCAAACCAATAGTCAGCTGCCATTTTATGCTAGTCGGTAAATCCACTTTGAACAGGGCTGCAAAATCACACTCGCCTTCAAATTCAAAATCATCCTTTAGTATAACTAAATATTAAATGCAAACTTAAAGCTTTTCATTAATTTAACTAAGGTCCCTAATTTTTTGCTTGCTTGTTTTTCCAAGAACTTAATAGGTCTTAATGTTACAAGCCAAAGTGTGTGAATACAGTCCAAAATATGAACAGTCTTAACAGCGTCAGTGGGTGTTAGTGCTAAAAAACGAAAAACCTAAAAATCCACAATTAACTTGTTATGCTAAACCTTGCTTTGTGGACTTTGCAAGTTTATTTTTCCATAGTAATCTTCTATTTTTGCCCTGATTTTTTTATATGCTGAATGAAACGTTACTAGCTGCAGCTTTAAAGTGAAAAACAACAACAGAAATTGGATGGACGAAAAGAAAAACGCCTTTGAAAAACCAGTCAATACAAGCTGATGTAGGACTAGGTGTACCTGAAACACAAAACTTAAGCAAAGGCACAAAGATATGATATTTTCTTGTTAGCAGCATGCTCCAGCCAGGAACTGGGGCTTAGCCACTCTAAGAGGCTTACAAACAAAACAGCTCTAGGCAGTTCGTGTTCTCTTCCCAGGGCAAACACAAATTGGGGTGGAAAATATATGTAATAAGCCAATGCCTCACTTCAGTGATTTATTCTACTTTTCTCCTCTACGTGCTCCCATCCTCCCTCAAGACCTGAGACAAAAACTACATCTAGAGCACCCCACTGAGGACTCGGGTGTTCTCCAGTCCGTGTGCCATTCCCATAAAAGACGGCAGGAGCAAGGATAAACCACCTCTCCAGAAACTGCGCACGCCTTACACAAGTTCAGGCAGACCCTAAACAAAGCAAGGAAGTTGTGGGACAATTACCCTAAATCATCCAAGTTTGCCAGACACTTCCCAAGGTACAACTTTGGGAAGGAGAGGGCCACTCAGCGGGCACGCTGAGGGGAAATCGGGCACACAAGGGAGATGTTCTGTACCAAAAGGAAATAAAAATGGATCGTATATTCACCAATACATTCCCAGCAAATCAGGATGAGCCAAAACTACAAACAATGCTGTAGCTTTCTTATTTTACTACTTTTAAAGAACTATTAGAAAGGAGCTACTAAGTCGCTAAGCATTAATTGAAGTAGAAATTGCAAGCTGACGTTGCAGAGCATCCCACAGCACACAACAACAGGTCCTACACCATAACCCTCCAGCACTGTAAAAACCTCAGTGTCAGTGTCCCAACTATTTTGGTTGCTTATTCAAGGGCTGAACGGCAGATAAGCCTTGTAAGACAAAGCTGTATGAAACCAATGTTGGTTTGGTTTTTTTTTTTCAGGGAGAGGGGATGGAGGGGAGGAAAACATCCTGGGGGCCAGATTCAGCCTGTGTCCTGCCAGCTAGTAACCTCCCATCTAAACAGGTATCTGTTTCTTCAGGAAAAATAGAGGACTTGAAGTCTTCTGTCACAGGAGGCCAAGGGACAAATGTCCACATTATTATGAAGGGATTATTTTCTGCTCACAACCACACAGCAGCCTGCTAAGGCTGTGCTCAGCTTTAAGCACCTACCTGGTTACCCTGCAAACCACACCAGCCATTTCAAGCTCCCCTGCTCCTCTTCCCCAAGTCCCATAAAACAAGGATTTCTGCTCAGAGCAGGGCTGTGCTGGTCCCAAGGCACTTGCTAAAACCTGTCTCCAGCACAGCCAGCTTGCATCTTGTCTCTCTCCGCCTCCGATCCTGCTCCGGCTGGTCCCAGGGGACAACCGCTGCTGCTGGCTCCCTGCTCCCAGTCCCACCTGCAGGCACCCTGCCCAGCCCAGCTCACCTGTAAAGGACAGGACTGCCCTGTCCCTAATGGCTGCAAAAAGTCAAAATTGCTCAGATCATACATATCTGGTAAAAGGGAGCAGAGATGAAGAACCCAGCATGATTTATAAGCACTGTTGACAAACAAAAATGTGTTGCAGTAGGGCCCCAGAAGGTCTTTCGTGGGGCTGAATTTACAGAGAACTGGAATGAAACAGTGAAATCTTGAACAACTCCTCCAAAGTGGAGTCCTGACTAAAATTTGTTTCTTTCTCTTTCTTTGTGGGGGTGTGGGTTGTTGTTAAAGTATTTGCTGTATGCCCTGGATGGTAATCAGCATCAAATCTGAAGACAAAAATTGAAAGCTCTCTTTCTCCCCTCCCCCCTCCAAGAAATACAGTAAATTTCTCCCCAAGAAATAAAAGAAGGCAGGCTGAAGTATCTTACTGGCATTCCTTGTTTTGATTTTCTCTAAGAGACCCTTAGACAACAAATAAGCTCTTGGAAAAAAAAATCCTGGAATATTGACACTGCAAATTTAGTTCATTAATTTTTATAAAAACCCCTAGTTATTGCAAGAAGCTCAGAAGGTTTTATTTAGTAAATAAAGAATAGGAAACAGATATGCTAGTACAGAGATAGTTAAATGTATTTATTAATATGCTAAACAGTGTTTTGAAAAATGAAGGAAACATTATATAGATCCACTCTTATTCACCTCATCCCGCAAGAAGTGCAGTTCCTATTGCCATGGAATGGCAAACTATTATGATTTCTTTAAAAAAACAAGTAAAATCTAACCCAAAACCAAAACCTAGCCCTCTTCCCTGCTTCTTCCAGGTTCACTGGTGAAATTTTCTTTCTCTACTTGCAAGCTGAGGGAGATGATTAACTCGCTGCTTCTCATACACCTACAAAATGATGGCACTCTGCAATCTGAACATCACCCGGGTGTTTTTTCCTTTTTTATTTAGAATTCATGCTCAATTTTGCGTCGTCTGATTGAAGATGAGGGGGTGGTGAGGAACGTGTGGGAGAAAGCCACAGCAAGCTGCCGCACACACCATCCCATCCTGCATTTGGAAGTGAACAATTCAGCCTGGAGGAAGCTCGCTTCAATAGTGATGTGCCGAAGTGAGCATCCAGGGACTTCAAGACCTCAAATAAAATTTTTGTAAATTTTTTTATTTTGGCCTTTAACAAAAAGATTTTACACAAATTGACCCCGTGCCACAACAGAGTAGAAAGACTTGCATCCAACTTTATTAACTCATTTACAGTAAGATTTTGAGTTTGGTTTGTTTTGTTGGAACAATGACTTCTAGAAAATACGGTGAGTGGGAGAAGAAATTATTAGAATGTGCTACTTGACTAAAACAATGAAAATGCAAACCCAGTATAATGTCCTGGGACTGCTTTTTGGGTTTGTTTTTAACATGCCTGTTTAGAAATTTTCTTGGTAGCACTAAAATTAATGACTTAAGAATCAGCCCCAAATTTCCAAAACTATTAAGATTTTAAATGGCATTTGCCCCATATATACCCTAATCTGTTTATTTCAGTTTTAAATATCTTACCTATTTACAGAAGTATTTTTCTCAATTTTTTTCCAACAGCGCAGCTAAAATAAATTTCTGCTCAAAGTTTCCACATTTCCAGCCAGAGAAAGGGTAACTGAGACAAAAATTGTGCCTGGTTAATAGGAAGAAAAATAACATCGGAAACTTTGCACGCACAAAGAAGGGAAGGAGGGGAGAACGAGGCCAACTGGACCACCTCTCTGGCATTTAATTTCTCTCCTCTGAGGAGGTTCACAGCGGCTAGTAGACCGCCGAGTCTCCCTGACCTAGGCACCTCGAGTTGTGTTGAAAGAAAAGGCTCCACCAACTTCTTGCTAAAGCTTATGAGAGCCCTACTAAATACCAGCAATGTTTTCCCCAAACCGAATATATACTGAAGGGGCATTATACTAGGGAAGTGAAAAGGTGTTGGAGGAGAGGAAAACCCAGTCCACATCTGCCAATCTGATACTTTCTCCTGATGGCATCCTGTGCTGGAAGAGAGATGCATCACTTTTCACTGACGCACACAGCCAAGCCTGGCCCGCAGTGACGTCCCAGGGCACCTGCCTGGGGAGCGGGAAGGCAGCCGGTGGCCCATCTCACGGTGGGCACCTTCTGCCTCTGCAGTTCGGGTGCTCCTTCCTTGGACTTCCTCAACAAATCGTGAGTGATCACCCGCCAAGGAACAAGTGCTGCTTCCCTAACACTTATTCTTTTCCAAATACTTATTCTTCTCCCTTATGCTCACGTCTTCTCCAAATTCACCTTGTTCGTTGTTATAAGCCATCACGCAAAACTGCTGGAATGACTAGATTTTGTCCAGTGCAGAAAAGCCAGGAGCAGGGCTGGGCTTGGTGTTCCTCAGCCTCTCTCAGGTTTCCTCTCTTGCCAACCCCTCCTATGCCAAGAATCACATCAGCAAGACCTTCCCGCTCCCCTCTGCTGCCACAAGATTCACCCGGTGCTATTATTTAAGGCTGTCAGTGGTAGGACAAGATGGGCATCCACCAACCAAATGCACATACCTGGTATTGCCCACATGAAACTCAGTAGGTCAAAGGCTTCTGATACCTCCAACTTGGGGAAGACCTCAGGCTGTGCACACAGCTCAGACTGCATTTCCCTCTCTTTCTTTGTGGTTCTCAGAAATAGAAGCAAATATTTTGCTCCATGTTGAAATGGGTGAGGGAGAAGAAAAGGAGACAGGAGAACAAAAGCAGGATAAAAAGTAGTATGGGAAAAAAAAAAAAAAGAAAATGATGAAGTAAAATACAAAGCCAACAAACAGTGTCTACACTGTAGAAGTTATGCACTTATCGTGGTTTAACCCCAGCTGGCAACTAAGCACCGCACAGCCGCTTGCTCACTTCCCCCCCCACCCAGTGCAACAGCGGAGAGAGACAAAAAAAAAGTAAAACCTGACGGTTGAGATAAAGACAGTTTAACAGGACAGAAAGGAAAAAAACAATAATAATGATGATGATAATAATAATAAAAATGACAATAATAATAAAATAATTGGAATATCCAAAACAAGTGATGCACAATGCAATTGCTCACCACTCACCGACCGATGCCCAGTTAGTTCCCAAGCAGTGATCTGCCCCCCCAAGCCAACTCCACCAAGTTTATATACTAGACATGATGTCACATGGTATGGAATATCCCGTTGGCCACTTTGGGTCAGCTGCCCTGCCTGTGTCCCCTCCCAACTTCTCGTGCCCCTCCAGCCTTCTTGCTGGCTGGGCATCAGAAGCTGAAAAATCCTTGACTTTAGTCTAAATGCTACTTACCAACAACTGAAAACATCAGTGTGTTATCAGCATTATTCTCATACCTAGCTCAAAACCACAGCACTGTACCAGCTACTAGAAAGAAAATTAACTCTATCCCAGCTGAAACCAGGACAGCACTGAAATTATTTTCTTCTCCTTTTTCTTTCTCCTTCCTGAGAAGTTGATAGATCAGTTCATACTTTGAGGACTCAACTCAGAGTAGAGAAATCAGAGCAAGTAGGAAAATACTAAACACATAATTTTCCATTCCTTTTCCCTTGTAAACAAACATTGGACAATATTGGTGACTAAATTTAATTAAAATATATACTAATACAGCAGATGACCTGATGCTTTCCTATCTTGAGGCAGGATTAGCCAATTTCTTATAGGTAGTCAGGTATTTGGCTGTTGGCTTCATAATTTGGAATAAATTTTAAGCATATTAATACTTGAAAAAAATGAAACCAAAACAAAACCCCAAAGCCACCTCACCCCAAAAGCCAACAATACCCCCCATTCATGTTAAGCTTATGGTTTGGATATTTAAGTATCTTAGCTTTCATTTTTTTTATCCCATTTAGTAATTACTTCCAACTGTATTAAACTGTGACAGTTTTATTCTTAAGAACTTTGAGAAATTAAGTTTTATTCAAATTGAATACTCAACAAATATTCATTAACAACTTGAGCCAGGATTCAGTAACAGAATCTGACCTTAATTACCAATTATCAACTGGATAAAATTTACACATTCACCCTCCTAGTAGATAGTTTTGAAGATTTTGGTGGCTCAATTTCATTACCTCACATGCTACAGTAGACAAAAGATTTAGAAATTGTTACTCCAAATTTAGCACAAAAGCAGAGACAAACCCAATGGCATTCATTTACAATGGCTCCCTTGTAAAATTGGGATTGAAACATGGAAAAACAGGCACCATTTTTAAATTATTACGAGGATACAGTTCTGAGCATGCAAATAGTTTAAGTTCCTGGCTTAATTCACAGTTTAACTGTAGTCTATCATATGACACCTTGGGAGTCACCTCCTCATAGGACATCTAGAGCAATGCAACCCAACCGGTACATTAGCAGACTAAATTGTGGACAATGGAAAAGTGTTTTTACCTGGAAGGTTGTGTTACAACAAGCGTGCTAAGCAAAAAGCCATGATCAAAGCACTGAAATACAGAAAGAAAGAAATAGGTCGAAGCCCTCTATCTGTTTAAACTACTCGCACATACAATTTGTGGCCTGCTGGTGTGCAGTAGTGAGGAACTCATCTTCAGGTCTCAATGATTCTCTGAAAATAACCATATACTGCACAAGGTTCATTCCTGGGCACTTTGCCAATTTATTTTTTTAATTCTTTGTGGGAGGGGGCAGTATTTGCAGATAAAATGTTGGGTTGCTTCAGGAAGAATATACACAATACAGAATACAACTAATTCAGAAACAGAAAAAGTTCAAAGGGCAAAAAAAATACTTAGGAGCTTGTAGAAGATTCCATATGCAAAGAGTCTAAAAGATTACAGCAGTTTAGTTTACAGAGAGGTGGAAAATATTTGACATAATGCAGGTATATAAAATAATAAATGTTGTAGGGAAGGTCAAGTTGAGCACTACTGGAAGCAAAGACCAAACTGAAACCTCATAACTCTTATTTCTAATATCAAGATGTAGGTCTTAGGACCTGAACTCCTCACCAGTTCTATTTTACCACTTTATCTCGGCTCTCATTTCCTCCCTGCTTTCGGGCAGATATTTAAAATATATGTGTTTGAGATTTAGCTTTCCCACTGCAAATGAATTCATTGATCAATTCTGTTTTAAAATATTCCAGTGAAACCCTTTTAAACACAATGGGATATTAGCTCTTGGGCTTTTGTTGTGAAATACTGAAGCTGTGTACCGGGGAATCCCAACACACTATTAAGAACACACCCTGGTAAGGGCAAACAGATAACGTTCTCGATGGAGATCAAATGTGATTTTTCAGAACACCACCCAGCTACTAACTGCACTGCGTGAAAGGTTAAAAAACCCCACAAACCAAAACACCATGGTCCACAGCCAGTTGTTGCAAAATTGCCCGCTGAACCACTTGTTATTCTCCCTCTGAAACACTTTGCAGGGGCCACTTTGAGACAGAATACTGAGGAATCACTCTGGGTTTGTTTTAAATAAATGAGGAAAGACTTAAGAATAATTCTGGTTGCTTTAGAAACTGACATCCTTTGTTTTGGTTGAGCTGAAATACCATTACATGCATGCAATACCCTTCAAACTTACCACTATTCCAACAATAACTAAAGCTATTCTAAGAAACTACCACCCAAAAAGAGATCAGCACAGATTTACAGTAAGTTTGCCATTGCAAAGTTGGAGTATACTCATGATATTACCAAAAATGCTCAGCTCAGCCTAGTTTGGAGTGACCTGACTGTAACCACCAAAACATGACAGTAACTCGCTGCCCACCGGCTCCAGCAAAAACACAGCAATCAAAACAGCAATATGGGCTTTTCTATTTTCACCAGCGACTTGAAGCTAGCTGTATTTTCAGGAAATGCAATACTCAACCGAATTCATTAAGATGACACTTCTAACACAAGAACATTACAATACTGCTAACATTTAATGATGAAGGTAAAACCGTGTGGGTTTACCATACATTTTAGCTTTACTGTTGCATTTCACTCAGATTGCAACCTTTTAGACTGCTGAACTCGGATTCTCTTGTTTGCCGATACACACTTCAGTTCTAGCCACAAGCATACCTGACCACTGACCCTTGAATATTTCTTTCAAACAACACAGACTTTTAAACTTGTAAGCTGTTTGCTTGGATGTTGGCACCACTCCATCTAAAACCATCTTAATTATTAGAGTTCAAGCACAGAAAAGGATTTTTGTTTAGCAATCTTTTAGCTTCTACAAACCCGCTCCCAAGGCCATCCACTCTGAGCCATCCCCTGCACTCTCCCCGCTACCTGCCCCGAGTCCCAACAACCGCCAAGGGCTCGCAAGAATACAAACCTCCAGTTTTGACATCTGTCCCTGCCCAAATGAACCTCAAAGGACCACTTTGAGCCAACCCAACAATGACTTTTAAAGCAATATATTGGAATATACTGATATTCCAGTAATAGCCACCTATATACAGTATATGATGCTACATGTGACGATATATGTGACCTGGCTTGTAACTCTCTGGATGTGAGTCTATCTTAACATTTCGGAGATTGTTCTGTCTCAAACTAAAATTAAAAACATTGATAGGCAAAACGAAGCTCAATAGTTTGCAAACTAAACTGCCATCTCTCTTTCTCTACATATGCGTATGAATGCACACATTTTTAAGGATGCATAATTAACTGTAAGAAAATAGTTCTCAGAAACCAGAAAGCTAAAGTATTTATATCAAAAGCTGAATCCTTCTCACTCTATCTGCACAAATAAACCCACTGAAGTTGCCAGCTTTGTCAAAGTGAGCAAGATTGGCTTCTAAACATAAATCAATTTAATCAGTCAGAAACCTACAAGTACTAAAGTCACTTTCAAATTCCTTGCAGATTTTTACAAATTGAAAGTCATTGACTTTGTGGAAAAAAAGTTAGTATTTGTAACGCAAGACAACATTGGTATCACATGCAACATAGTTTCTATTAGGGCCACTTAAAATTGGAATAAAAGTATGGTATTTCTAGATAGCATTGCAAGGGTGGTTTAGGGAGGGTTGGAGGCGGGGGTTGAAAGGGGGTACTGATCTTACAACTGCAATATTGTTTAAAATTCCAGGTATCCATGCCGGTCAGACAGCTTTGGGTTGTTTTGTTCTGGGTTTTTCCTCTAGTTTTTTTTTTTTTTTTTTCAAAATTTTGCTGTGCATTTATAACCATAAAAGCCAGTAAAGTGACTTGATTTGCGAGAGGCACTACAATCAGACAGATCTAAGATAAAAATAAAACTCATTATCTACAAGGTTGCTCTCAAAAGTCAACTCAGACATTGGCATCATAAGAAATTAATTCATCAGTATATTTTTGACAAGCACAGTGTTTTTCTCTGAAAGGTCATTTTTCTAAATTAAGCAAAGTATTAAATATTTTCACAGTTCTGCTGCACATCCCGAACTTAACTCATGAATTGTTTTCACAGTAAAATCAAATTACATTTGAAATAAATATATGAAATAAAGTTTCACAGGCATTTAAATTTGCAATGTAAGCAAACAGTAAGACCGGTTCTTATGTTTCATAAACTATGTTAGCTGAAAATGTGCATACTTAGTAAATGCAGCATAACCTAGTTTTGCCCAGAAAGTGTCCCTCTTTCAAAACTCCCCTAAACGCATGCTGGTAAGCATGAAAGGTAGATCTGGACATCATTGTCCACTGTTTAGGATTTGCATGGGTCTTTCTTACTGAACTGGGAAACCCAGACCGATGTCCTACACACCGTGCCCTGCTACGTGCCGCCTCCACATCCCTCCGCATCTTTCCTCTCCCTCATCAAACAGCAACAGGACGGAAGCCACCAGAGCAGCTGCCCACGACTTCGTTTCTGACTCCTGTCCTGCCTCCAGAAGGAGCTTACCTGGACTCTTTCAACTGGTGGTGGCAAAGCCTTGTGATGAACTATGGAAAATACCCACCGCTCCCCTTCCACGTCGGAAAAGGAAACTTCTACCCACGACACCGACAAGAAAAAGCAGCTCCACAGGATAAAACTGGGACTTCTCTGGTGCCAGACAAACATGCCAAAGACAACTTCTCTTTGTGAATAAATACAGCAAAAAGGATAAAGCTTCTCCCCTTTTGCACCTACTGGCGTTCTTCTGCGATGAGTGGATTTTCTGCAGCGCCCGTCTTCCTGGCAGGCTAGGGTTACAGGAGCGTCTTCACTTATATAACTTCATTTCTTGAGTACACAATTACCCAACACACCCAAGGCACTCCAAGGCCTTTTTTTTTTTTTTTTTTTTATTAAAGAAAAATTAGTTTCTTTCCAGCTGGAACTTTTTTTTTTTCCCAAACTTGGGTCTGTAAGTGAAGCCACAGAAGCGCTCTGAATGTGGTGCACAGAAACCCTCTGTATTCCAATAAAGTAGACACTAATTTCTTGGCAGCACATCTCTCTCCCTACGTATGGGAATGTAGGCTGAGCTCCAGACTTGCAAGAGACCTGACATTCACAAGAACCTCCTCCATTTTCACCTGTGCACCTTTTTCCTCCTACGGCAGGTCATCAAGTATCTGTTGAACACTCCTCCCAAATCCATACAAGACAGCTACCTACGCCAGCAAGCCCCACCACGGGAAACAAACACCCTTTCTGTCATTTCACAGCACATAATATTTGACTGTATTCTTCCTAAAGGAAACACTTCAACTCATTTTGCAAGAGAAAGACAATGGCAAAGAGGAGGATACAAACAATTAAGGGAGTATTTGCCCATGAAAAGGCAATGGGACACTTCGTGGGGAGATACCTGCAATCAAGGCACACTCGGCTGCAGTAAGATGTAGGAAATTGAACTCTGCATTTGAATAGCCATCAGTGAAGTCAAATACAGATCTGTCAGGCAGCACATACATAGACCACAAGCGCCTTATTACAGTTTCCTTAAAATACCTTCTCCCTCCTAAAGAGGTCTTCAGCTAAAGGCCATTTGAAAACTGTGGCAAGCTTCCCTTTGGGCACACGTTCAGGAAAAGACACAGTACAAACATGCTGTGAAGGTACCCGTCACATCCATCATCAGTAGATGTGTGCCAGGCAGAGTGTGACGGAGATCTTTGATCACTTCTAAGTAGAAATGGGCCTTTTTAACTGGCAGCCTGAGTAGTTAAGAGCACAGAGGAATGCCAGTGACACCAGTGCTGACGTAGGATTATAATCACACAGCTCTGAAGGCAACAGGGAAAATCCCTGGTGTTCATATCACAGTCTGCTAGTGAAGGATCGGGACCCTATTTACTGAGCAGTGTGCTAGACCCATACAAAAGAGGCGGGGGGAAAGCTAGTCCCCTCCTCCCAAGAAGTTTAACTTAAATATACTATTAATAAATACTGATTCTATTTCACAAGCATTACAGATTCCCCAAATCCTTAACTCTGCTCGAGGTCCTAAACAACCTGACAAAGTCATTGTGGCTGTTCAGGTGTCATTCATTTTCACCCAGATCACTATTTTTAATAATTTTATCCAAAGCAAAGTGGTGGAACTTCACAACCACACTGTGTTTGAAGGTACTGTAAAACTTCCTTGCTTTATCACTACGTTACACCTCGTTACAGCTGACAGCTCTGGTACAATACAGTGTCACATTAGGAGAAAGGAAGATACAATAGGTATCGGAGCTGCAGCCTGCTCCTCGCCATGCTCCCTCAGCCACCCGGGACTTTGTAAGGGTGGGTAAGGCAAGATCTGGAGGTGGCCCTCTGAGCTAGCGGTGATAGCCCGGCAGCTGCACATCACGGAAACGCTCTTCCAGACCTCCGAGATACTGAAGGAGCAGTGAAAACATCAGGTTGAAGGGATGGTGACAAATATTTGTCCTTGTCGCTATTTCAAGTTGAAGAAAAAGGTTAAGTTGTCCGAGGGAAGTTAAACATTTTAACAGGAACAAGAGCAAAAATGAAGCTGTCAGGATGTAAAAATGCAACCTCCATAAAACCGTTCATGTTTTGATACATGCAACCAAGAAAGATACATTACAAATAACCATGCTACGCTCTGCTTGAATGCTGTTGACATAAGATCTATGGGAGATAAAATAAAAAGTAAATAACCAATCAGACTGTTGTTACACTGTTGATTGCTGAAGATACGCAGTGGGAAATGATACCTCCCATCTCATACAAGACTTAGGCAAAACAAACCAAAATTTTATTTGTAATACTTCGTTTCCAGTTCAGATTTGAGATGGCGGGCCATATTAATTTACAGATTTTTTCCTTTATAAATATATCATACCTAATTTATATTTAAGAAGACAGACTTGAAACCAAACAGTGCAACAGTGAAGCTTCCTTAAGGTACAATGCCACAGAAAACCAGAAGGCTGCAGTAAACCGCACTAGTAAACACATTTTGGGAATACCTTGTACAGGCCAGTAAGAATGTCTGTGCTGTATTATCAAAGGGGCTTTAAGCATTATACTGCAAATCCTGTGTAACAAGAAGTGGATGAAGCATATCAAATCATATACTGTCCTTTAAATTCCCCATATAAAAACTAGGCTTTAAGAAATCAGGTTGACATTATAGGCTAGTACTGAGAGTAAAATGCATTATATGGCACATTATCCTCACAATTACACACACCCCCC
>VYZV01004326.1:0-37580 GCA_013401275.1 Pandion haliaetus | reverse complement strand
CGGGTCCGACATTGTGGCGCGCGGGTCCGACATTTTTGGGGCAGCGAATTCTTCCAGCAACTTCTTAAAGGGACCGCCTCTGCAGCCCCCCTCCCCTGCCACCAAGGAAAACCGCGCCACACAAACCCATAACACATCCTAAGTCAGATTGCAAGATATGTTAGAAAAAGATAGCGCTTCTTTGGAACCGCTTTAAATATGATTGAATAAAAATTCCTACCTGGGTTTGAAATAATCTTAAATAGTCTTTCCAATGGTTTTGTCCTGTTACACTATGATTTAAGCCAGGTATAATGCAATTTTGAATCATATTCAAGCAAGGTACCTGAACCAATTTAAACTATATTTAGACCACAGTATTTTTACTGCTAAAGAAACCTAACAGAGGAACAACATGCTTGGAACATCTGCCGCAGTGATTGTAAGAAGTCTACAACAGGAATAGCAAACACTTATTTTCTGTTCTGAGATGCTGTCAATCTTTTGAAGCAAAGCATCAGTGAAGTAGATTGTTTCTAAGAGCTACCTCACTCTGTCCTGTCTTCTCCAAACCAAAGATGATTAAAATATCCCCTTGTTGCATAACCTTGTCCACTTGCTTATTATTATCTGCTATTTCTGTATTAGGGGAAAAAAAAAATCTTTGTCAAAGCTAGTAAGCATGTTACAGTCTTATATTAAAAAAAAAAAAAATCATTTGCCTAAGTCTAAAAACCTCTACCTAATGAAATTCAAATTTTAACATGTGTCGATTATTATTTATATTTAAATAATCAACCGTATGCCTCAACACAATCCCTAAGATACAGACCCCTAAGCAAGGCTGTCTGTCACACAGCATATTCTGCAGAGATGATCAGAGCCACAAGCATTTATGACACAACTTTCCAGTTACTTCACAGAAGATGACAACAGAACAGCTGCTCACCCTACGCTAATGCTGGTTCTCCAGGATGGGTTTCTATGCTGCTTGCTCCTTAGGTTGTCCAAATCAAGGTTCTTTCCTACAACAAGTGTCCTGCCTGCCCAGACCACCCAGAGGTGTTTTCCACGTGAAGGTGAAGGACGGAGTCTCTGGGGCTGTGTTTGGGCTCCCTCTGAGCAGAAAGTTAAAGGAAACTGATAAGCCAAAAGTAATGGCGTGACTCATAGGATTCATTACAATTTCTTGGTGTATCGCTGTCATGGGTCCAACTGTGGGCAACCAGCAAACAGTACCTCTTCTCACTGTCATCAGGCTAAGGCTTCAACTGCATCGCCCAGTGGCAGACGTACACATTGCTCTCCTGAACTACGATCCACTGGGGCCCTTCAGTCATGCGCATACTATGTGACCAAGAGCGGCCTGTTACTCCACATCACCCCTGTCTGACTGACAGCATCAGCACACAGCTAAGGCAGGCACATCCCTCTTGAGCTCTGGTGGAATAAGCCCTGTGGCTCAGCTGGAAGAAGATAGTCCTGTAGGCTGCCAACATGAGAGGATGCCTTTGATAACCAACAACAGTACTGCATGACATGAGATGAGACAACGCAGCCCGCAAAGGGCCGGAGGCGGCTGCAGTTGCACGGCCTGGATGGTTTCCTTGTTCTTGGTGCTAAGCTGGGTTCAGGAGAGGTGAGCATCACCATCACTGATGTCCTCGGACCAGCCTGGGGAAGAGCTTCTCACCTGGCCACAGCACCACCACGGGGCTGCCGGCTACAGCACCGGGGTTTTCAGCCACAGCTGAGAACACTGCTGGTGTTTTATCCAAAAAAACCAAGACGTGAAATGGTTTAGGAAATGTGGTGATAGAAATTAAGATGGGGACTTCAAAAAAGCAGCCAAGCAGTTTGACCAGTGGATATGGATGTAAAAGCTTTCTGAGAAACTTCAGTATCCAACAGCTAAGACAGAACCAAGTATCAGCACTCAAGAAGGACTGAAGTTACTGTGAGAAGGGAGTGAAAAGCCAAAGCCTTGAAGTGCTCTGCTGATTATTTGGAGGGGGTGGGGGGAATCAAACAAGCACAGGGATACTTACATATTCAACTAAATAGTTTAAAATCCTATTTTGTTTTCATATGTAAATATTCATGTTAACATACATTGTGCTAAAAAGACTCATAAGACATTTAGGAATAAAATACAGACTTAAAAGCAGAATTTAGCCCTCTGCATAACGTTTTCTTGTAGATACAGGGCTCTTTACTTCAAAAGGGACTGCTACACAAAGGAATCATTGTTAACTTCCAACTTCTGCATCAAAAGTGTTTAGTGTACCAATCAAAAAAAGTTCACAGTTCAGCCACGATCGGGAGCTCACATTGGGTTCTTCTGCAAACAATTCGGGAAAAGATGGTGGCTGTGTAACTCACCGGGGCAACCCCACCATCTGCCTTATCGTACCCTGCTACACCCACGGCTCAAACCCTACCATACCTTTATTAAAACCGACAGATACAGATCCCGCCTTCCTGAGAGCAAAGACTTGATTTCCCCTCGCAACTACTGGTCCTTTTGGAGTGGTCTCCTTCAAGCTCTTTGGGGACACATCAGCTCTTTGTTCCTGCTCTTTTTACCCCTCCTTCAATTTCAACAGAGGGACTTCAGCAAAAACTATCCATTTTAATCTGCTTGTGGTGAGACCTGGATCTACCTTTCCAGAGCGATAGAAAGGTAGCACAGAATTTTCTCTGTAGGTAGCAGACAGGCAGAGCTCCTTGTTGACTAATTATTTTAATGCTGCTGTGGTTTTGTGTAGTATTAATTATGCAGTAGGGTGCCCACAGCTTTGTATAAGCATCTTTTTGAATTATTTAAAACAAAATAAAAGGGAAACAGCAGTTACTCAGCATTTCTGCAAACTGTGCAACTCAAATTTTAGCACCGATCACAGAACAAGCTGAACAATAAATAATGCAGTCACTGATGTGCAGGCCTTGGAAGACAAAGCACAGGTCAATTCCACGGCCGATTGTCCTTTCGTAGCAGTGCACATGCTCAAGGATAGAAGCATCCTAGGGTTACTAAGTGTACGTATTTGAGAAGTTTCTTAAAAAACCCAACCAACCAACGAACCAGCCCCAAAACCCTAACCCAGACCATAGCATAAGTGAAAAAAATATGTTAAATTAAACAATATATTTCTATTCGATTTTTGAAGTTTTGGTTTGAGATAGGCCAAAGTGAAAAGACCACAGGAGAAATGAAGCTCCCAGATTCCTATATGATTTCAACCCAGTCCTTGGCCAATTCAGTAATAGTTGGGTCAGGAATTATGAACTAATACAGCCGATATTTGATGACATGGTTTTCCAGCCACCATGGAGCGCTTTTCCCTCCTGCTCTCGAATCCATCCCAGCTCCCACACCTCGCACTGCTCTGTCAAACCATCCCCCTACACGCCAACGATGGAAGCAGCGTGGGGTAGCAGGTTTTAAGAGAGTTCCCTTAAGGCTAACGAGGAAATGTTGAAATGAACCAGGGTGCAGTCATAGCTGCGTGACTCTCCAAAAGAAAGCATTTAGAAACAGATTCATAAACAAGGGGATTGCGGCTGTCAGTAGGGGCTTAAGGCCCATAATCGGGATCAAACACAACGCAAACCATGGCATTCACCGCAGTAGTTACTACACTTCTGTCCTTTTTCCAGCAACTTCTGCTGACTCAGGAGTACGAATTGCTGACATCCCTCCTGGGAGTGCTCACGCACACAGCACACTCCTTTACACGCACACAAAATCAACAATGTGAACATGGAAAGGAGCTTGAAACAACAATTATCTGTCAAAGAACTTAAAAAAAAAAAAAAAAAGTTCCATGCTTTAACCACCTCTGTTTTTTTCAAATACTCACATTAAGTGCTACACTGAATAAAAGCAGCTGAACAAACAATCTTGGGATTACTGGAAAAAAATACAGTGGTGAAATATTGTAGAATTTTAGCCCACTACAAAGACCCACAGTTTCTTGTCCAATCTGGAAGACAAATTGTTTCAATGAGTGAGGATTTCCCCTCTTTTCAGAAAGGAACAACTCACTGTGCACGTGTGGCACATCCTAAATAACCAAAAGCATCACGGGAGTTGTTCTGCATAGGTTCTCACCCCGGACACTGCACAAGTAACCCTGCCACTCGGAATGTGCGATAAAAAGACTATGGAAAAGTTTAAAGTACCACTTCTTGAAACTTACAAAGTTACTGTTGTTACAAGAAAATACATACAAACAAAACCAACTGAATTTATCTAATGCTTTATACAAAGATCACCTGAACTGAAATTTTCTGCTGAAAGAATATGAAAAGGTCATACAGAAAAGCAACCTGGGCTGCAAAGTGACAGATGTCAGCATGCACCAATGCAAGCAAGCAAATATTAGCAGTAATAATAATTCTACTCATAATACTGTCTTGCATGTGAAAAACTGTCTTGTAAGAAAAAACAAATTTCTTTGGCTATCTCCTAGCCTTAATCAGGTTATAACCTTGACACCCAAACTGAACTTCAGCACATTTATTGCCAAAATCCCTTTGGCATCAGATTTAGTAACTGTGGAAAAAATTTTCCAAGTTTTGTTCTTTTTTTTCCCCAGTGAAATATTTTTACAGTTTCTTTAGTCAAGTAGTTTTCCTCTAAGTCATTGTTATCCCTTCTTCTATTTCATTATCCCATGCTAGCCTCACAACCAGTTTTCCTTTTTTCGTCGACCACCCAACTTGCACTCTCCCAGCTAAGCAGGAGTTCTGTGGAAGAGAGCTAGAGGTTACAGCACACAAGCAGCTAGATACGCATCAACAATACTGCACTCTTGCAAAAAAGCAAATGTTGTGCTGGAACAGCCAGCCAGCAATGGAGGTCTGTGAGGAAAGCGTTCTGCTGTACTCGCCATTACTGGGATGTCAGCAGCAGCATTTTGGTCAAGTTTCACTGCTGTGCTCCATGAAACCTGTGGACTAGTTGGAAGATATTTAGAAGAGTAGAACAAGGATGGATTATGTATCTAATCTAAACAAAAGGATACTGAAGGGAGACAAGGTAACAGTCTTCAATTGTTCAGAAGGATGATGCAAAGTAGAAGGAACCTATTTTCAAATTACAAGAAGGACTTTACCAAGACAGTGAGAAAGCCTTTCTGACAAAGAAAAGCACTTGAATAGAATATATAATGAAATGTATATGTATACATGTGGATCATATGTATATATATGATAATATATATTGTATCTTTTTAGTAGGATGAGAACATACATCTATATATGAAGATGCTAGTTGCTGTCAGCAGTGACCAAGACTTTGCCAATCCTGTCTTAGGGTAAGTGGGTTACATCATTTCCTGGGGACCCAGTTCAGCCCTGTGACTCTGCATACCAACAAACCACCCAACCCTTTTCCCAGCACCAAGTGCCCACTGAGGCCTATGAGAGGAGCAGCCCCTTTATTTTAAAATACAGAAAGAAGAGAGGCCTTAGACTTGCTGTCCTTAGTAATCCTGGGCAAAGGTCAGGTACAGCCCACCCCTCGACAGCAAGTCTAAAGCAGAGTGATAAAAGGTGACATAGCCATGTGGAGTACTGCAAGTCACCTGAACTGCACAAAAACCCCCAAAGTCCATGCAATCAGCTACAGAGAAAATAAAAGCAGGGGTTTGCAGTTATATGCTAAGAGGTCTACAAATAGGAAAGGGCAAAAATCTGCTGGAACACCACCCTTCACTTTTATATGCTGTACCAGCACGTGATGCACAGCATTGGAGGACATCAGCTTCCCTGCAACCTGCTTCTAAACAAAGTACATGGCTTTTCCCCCTCCTATGTGTATTTTGTCTACACAGATTACTAGTACTTTGGGGTAAAAACTATTTTACTTATTTACACCGTCCCTTAAAAAACAGGGATCTCTGAGTTGATTATAAGCATTGACCACCCATCAGCTGTCCAAACAAACAAGTTGCATCTCCCACCTCGCTGTGATTCACAGTTTACAAGTTTGGGTTCAATCTAGTGTATTGGGTTTCTGTGGCAAGGTTTTGGTAGCAAGGGGGGAGGGTTTACAGGGGTGGCTTCTGATAAGAAGCTGCTAGAAGCTTCCCCTTTGTCTGACAGAGCCAACACCAGCTGGCTCTAAGGTGGACCTGCAGCTGGCCAAGGCCGAGCCAATCAGTGATAGTGGTAGCACCTCTGTGATAACATATTTAAGAAGGAAAAAAAAAGTTGTGGGCACAGAAACGGCAGCCGGAGAGAAGAGTGAGAACATGTAGAGAAACAACCCTGCAGACACCCAGGTCAGTGAAGAAGGAGGAGGAGGAGGTGCTCCAGGCGCCAGAGCAGAGATTCCCCTGCAGCCCATGGGGAAGACCATGGTGAGGCAGGCTGTGCCCCTGCAGCCCATGGAGGTCCACAGTGGAGCAGATACCCACCTGCAGCCAGTGGAGGACCCCACACTGGAGCAGGTGGGTGCCCAAAGGAGGCTGTGACCCCATGGGAAGCCCGCACTGGAGCAGGCTCCTGGCAGGATCTGCGGATCTGTGGAGAGAGGAGCCCACAGAGCAGGTTTGCTGGCAGGACTTGTGACCCCGCGGGGGACCCACGCTGGAGCAGTTTGCTCCTGAAGGACCGCACGCCGTGGAAGGGACCCACGCTGGAGACGTCTGTGGAAGACTGTCTCCTGTGGAAGGGACCCCACGCTGGAGCAGGGGAAGCGTGTGATGAGTCCTGCCCCTGAGAAGGAAGTAGCAGCAGAAACGTGTGATGAACTGACCGTAACCCCCATTCCCCCTCCCCTTGCACCGCTGGGGTGGGTGTAGGTAGAGAATCCGGGAGTGAAGCTGTGCCCAGGAAGAAGGGAGAGGTGGAGGAAAGGTGTTTTGAGATTCTGGTTTTATTTCTCATTATCCTACTCTGGTTGATTGGCAATAAATTAAGTTAATTTTCCCCAAGTCGAGTCTGTTTTGCCCATGACAGTAATTGCTTAAGTGATCTCTCCCTGTCCTTATCTCAGCCCAGGAGCCCTTTGTTATATTTTCTCTCCTCTGTCCAGCTGAGGGCAGGGAGTGATAGAATGGCTTTGGTGGGCACCTGGCGGTGCCCAGCCAGGGTCAACCCACCTCATCTAAAGATGTGATTTTTTTTTCCCTCTTTTCTCCCACAACTTTCTTTTAAGTTTTCAGGGTGGGTTTTTTTCCTGTCCTTTTCCCCTTTCTTCTTCCCCTCTCTCCTTCCCCCTTCCAACCTTTTCTGTTCTCCACTAGCTGCTCTCCTCCACTGCTGCTCCTAATTTCTCTACACCACACCATGGGGTAGAAGGCAGTGAAAGAAAAGCAGTGGCAGAAGCACCATGAGCTCCAGTAAAACAGGGACGCTCCTGGTGCCCTCTTCCTCCAAATATTTAAAAGCAAAGGTCTCCGACCTTCACTGATTCATCAGCAATAACAGTACAGACTAATACTGAAACACCGAGGGCAGCATCAGATTTTGCTCTTGTATCAAGGTTGACTATATCAAGAAATATTCCACATACAGAGGGTGGAAGACAGAAGAAAGCCTAAGGACTGACTGAAGATGCAGAGAGGTACACACTTTGGGCGAGTCTTACAGGTAACACAGAAGCACCCATGGAAATGTTACAGTTACAGTCACCCTATAGTAAGGATGTGAAAAACTACTGTGATTTTTATCTCAATCAACTTCAGTCAACTTCAGCTGGGAAAAAAAAAAAGGGGGGTAAATGAAAACACTTAAGAAAACTCTTTAAGAACAAAGCCATTGCAATGATGTCTTAAAAATGAGGCAACAGAAACTACTGGGCTTCTACGGGACAAAGTGCAGGTCAGAGAACAACACAGGTGGCTTCAAAAATGTTTTGCGTTCTCCTGTTTCTGGACTGCTGTCAGGGTTGGAGGGGCCCTGGTCTGACCTGGATCCCTGCAGCCTGCCCGGTGTATGCCAAGCACTGCACGCGAACAGTCGTGTCCTAAAGGCTGGTCCCCCTGACACGCTCATCCCAACATCCACCGCCATGGCTTGCGAGAGGGGTCCAGGGCTGAAGCACGTTCTCCAAGCCAGGGAGAAGTCAATGATCATGTTAAAACCGTTCTAGATTTTTTTTGTGAAAGTTGGCAGGACTCCAGTCCCGGTGAAGAGCTTGACCACCACATATACACGTTCCTTTGGCTTTTCCTTTTACTGGCAACAGGGAAAGTGGCAGTGTTTTAAGAACTGAGAAAACCATTCAGGCAGAGCAGAACACCTCCGTAATTACATTACTAACACACGCTTCCCTTAGCAAAGCCTTGTCCACAGCACGTGTGTAACTTAAGTTTCAACAACTTGTTTTGGAGTCACATCTCACGGAGAGCAACTGTTGAGTTTAACTACAGCAGCTTTCAACAAACAATTTATCAGAACCATTACTGGGAAGATGCTTAGTTTTTTTGTTGTACAGCCAGGACTAAGGGTGCTTAACTGAAAAGTTTCTTTCCTTTTGTTGTTCCATGCAGGTGCATTAGGATTGTTCTAACACTGGGCTTTGTTTGATGGAAAGTTGCTGTATGTATATATTCCCCACGCACACACATATGCTCCGAACTCCAAGAAAAATAAACAGAGAGTTAAGCTGTGGCCATGCTTTCATTCACACTCGTCACAACAATCCTCCTTTCCTCCGAAATAGCCAAAACCTTATGCAAGTACATGGCAGATATGGCCTCTGACTTCGTGAGACATACTTGACATGGTAACAGCAGCTAGACTGAGCGAGGTTCATACGGGCCAGCCGCAGGGGATGTCATGCTGCGCTCATTTGGAAAGTACCTAGCAGCCATGCCTCAACTCATTTTGAAATGAGAAAGGCCAGTTCTTCCTGGTTTGGGTAAAGGTTATCAGAAAACCACAGAAAGTTCCCACAGCAGTTCACTAACAAATAGTCTTAGGGGGATAACAAAAAAAAAAAAAAGTATTTCGATACGCATGCATGTACAAAGCTGTTTGCTTAAACACAAAATAGAGAACATCATGGGCTGAACTTTGGCAGAAGGGTGGACATTCTGCTTTACCAAAACTAGGTAGCTAAGATGGAAGTTACCTCCTGTTTCCTAAATAAAAAGTGCACTATTATCAACAAACTAGGGAGAAACTAATGACCAAACTTAAGGAAAAAACAAAACAAAAAAGTGCAGTTCAAATCAAAAGAACTGCTGCCCACCTAACAATTTCCACGGAACTTACAAGAACTAAGTGTATTTATATAGGCATCTAAAAGTTAATTTGAAAAAACAGATTTTAAATTCTGTTTTTGAAGATGCGAGCCAGTGTGCTTGGTTACACAACATGCTATAACTGGGTTTCTTCTTCTGCTTGGAGCATTAGGCAGTTATAAAAGGTGTTAGTAAGCCTTTGATTACATCATAAACCTTGGCAGTGTTTGGTAATTTCTTAAGGGATTTGATAGAGGAAGCAAAAGGTTACAGAAATCTCAGTTTTTCTTCTTAGGTTCCCAACCTTCACAGCAGTGCAGTTATGTGGAAGAAGCCAATGTGAAGCACAAGATGAAAAAAGGCAAGTAAATATATTTCAAGTTCCTTTTTAATTTAAAAAAAAAATCTAATAGTTTAAGCCAACTTCAGGAAGCTCTCAAGACTGAGCACCCGAGGTTAAGAACACTGCTGAGCACCCGAGGTTAAGAACATTGCTGAGCGTTAGTGTTTTGTAATCAAACCTCTAATTTTGTGCTGTGTTCAAGCTAGCAGTTACTAGCTGAAATAGCTCCCGAATTCAGTGCTACCTGAGTTGGGCAGCAAGGGCTGCATGCACCCACAGCAATCTGCCGTTGAAGACCAGGGAAAAATTTGCTCTACCCCAGCACCTCCTTCCCAACCAGGGTCCGCACCCCACCCGTCTCCGAGATCATCCAACAGCTGGGGGCGATCCACTAGTTGTAAGGCAGGGTTTTTCTCCAAACTCTGCAGTCCTTCACTGGGCTGCTCGAGCATCACGCCCCGTCGCTTGTGCACAATGCACGTCGTAGAGACCTTGAAAATTTTGCATGGCCTCTTTTGCTTTGCTTCGTTAGGATGTAACTATGAAGGATGAAACTACTGCTCGTTTAACGACAGTAACTAGCTGTTCCGCCATACAGCGGTGTCCTGCCCTACCAGGGAAAACATAAATATGTACCAAAGAACCAAGTTCTGTCCCCAGAGTTCCAGTAACTTAAATCCAACACGAAGAAGTGTGCTCAAGAAAAACTCAGAAGGGCATTTTTCCTTCAGCTTTTCTCATATATGAAATAAATGCATGTACAGCAATATTCCTGTTTTAGTAGCTCTGCTATTTGTTTTCCATTAGGCATTATGAAACTTACTTTAGCAAGTATGTTTTGTGGGTTGTAATCCATAGCTTGTTAACCACTATATTCATTTAGGGACTACACATATGCTTTTTCAAATATAGACATAAGGGGAAGTAAAAATCATGCCAGAGAGCATTGGTTACTTCCCAGGAAAGACAGCATCTAGGATTTGGCAGCCTTCAGACATGAGAAAAGTACAAACACAGTCAGACTCAAAATTTTAAAGTCATTTGTGTGGGCCACTTCTTTTGTCTTGGTGATCCCCACTTCTACAGTTACTTGTGGCTTAAGCCAGCCTTATTTTTTACTACAAAATACACAGCATGGTTTCCTCTAGCTATAGCATCATTGTACTAGAAAATGATGTTTGCAAAACACCTTCCCACAATTCTGAGTGCTTCCAGAAACTTATTTTTACCAGACATTTCAGACAAATACCATTGTAATTCACTACATGGCTACCAAACCTCTTGCAGAAGGGCAGTATGGTTGGTAAACAGAAAATAATAAATAAGTTACCATTGGCTTTCCAATAAAGTAGAGAAGGAAAAGCGGTCGCACCAAATCACCAGAACACACTGAGACCTGGTCCCCACTGCCCAACAGAAAGCGGGGCAGAGATCCCTGAGGTCACGTTGAAATGATTTAAATTACCTTCGCACATCAGAGCAGCACAGAGGTCTCGGATCCTCCCAAAACCCACAGCTGGCAAAGCCTTCTGCATTTCACGAACCCTGGCTCCCTGCTCAGCCAGGTATCAGCTTCCCAGCTCCGGCACAAGCCCCGCTGTCAGCAGGGGAACCTCTGCTCCCAGCGCTGGTGTCCTTGGGTGGCAGCTGCCCACGGCTGAGCAAGGAATCTGTACCTCACGCTCACGTACAGCAAATAATAAAGTCTACAAAGCTATTATGCTAGCGATGAGGCTTCCTACTTGGGAAAAACACACCCGCTCCAAGCTAGCTGACTGGCTTATTGGTTTTCTCTTTGGTTGTATTATAGCCAAGATGAAAGAGTCGCAGCTTAAGCTTGTGGCTTTTTTTTTTTTTTTAAACAGAAAAGTACTGTTGGTTCTGTAAAGAAAACAAACAAACAAACAAACAAACAAACAAGCCACCCCACCAAAAAAACCCCAAGCCCCTGCCATCAGCAGCAGTATCTATCTAATGTGGATATCAAGTGGAAGCTCACATCAAACATCCCCTACAAGCCTTCCCTCCGGTGGGCTGCTTCCTCCCCCCTGCCGCGATACCAAAGTCCAGCCCAAACTAGGAGCTTTCTGGTTCCCCTCCTCACCAGCGCTGCAAGCTTCCCGAGCGAAAATACAGAATTACGCACAAGTTGAAGAGTATTGTGGGGCTGGGGAGCCAAGTGCTGGACCAAGCCCAGCAGCACAACCTCCCCTCAACCGCGACTTCGCCTACACTGCTTTTCCTCCCAAAGCTGCTCCACCTCCTGCTGTGCAGAAGGGATGGACGTCACTTGGTGGCCAGCCACATGCTGTCCTCTTTTTGCTGCTCAGGGAACAGCCCTGTGCCCACTTCAGCTTGTTTTTCAGTCCAGGTGGTAAGAGACAACATTTAAAGACAAGTCTGGGTGCTGGAATGTAATGCTGTTGAGGCTACAGGATTAGCAGCCATCACCAAAGATAAATTTATTCTGTGCTGATGCATCTACTTCTTAATACCCGAATTGTGGGAGGGCTCTAAGCAATGAACTCTAAAATATAACAGGGCTTCTGCATGCATGGTTGGGCCCAAAGTACTTAATACGTTGCAATCGCAACAGGTACCTGTGGAAAGAACATTCTTACCACCATTTAAGAAGAAAAAGATATTTCAATTGACATTACAGAAGACCTCTTGGGGGCAGCAGGGGGGCGGAAGCCTTCAAATATGTTCAGTGTTTTAAAAGTAAAATTAAGAGTTTAATCTGCAGACTGTGATTGCATTGTAAAAGGGAAATAAAACCATTCAGTGTGCTTCCTCGAGGTTTAAGTAATTAAATACTGTACATTTTATATAATTTAATCTGTCAGCTTCTGGAAAATAATTGGACACATAGGGGGACATACTCAAAATTTTGATCTAGTCTACCCGAAAACTATTTAAAGGAAATATTAACCGATATATACGCTGCTGAATCCCTCTGGCAATACTTGCTGATTATCCCAGCAGTTTTCCCTCCTATTGCTGTATGAAAGAAACAGCCAACTAATTCATTAACCAGGAGGTGCTGATTACATACATATTGTTATCAAAAGCACAAACTTACACTTTTTTCCTTTCTCTCAGTTACAGTAATTTTAGGTGCTTGCAAAACAAGCAGACTGAAAATATTCAGCTTGAAATCCGATACTTAAATTTAATACTTGGGCAATGCCTCCTTAGGAACCCAAATAAGACACACGGAAATTTCGTACACTCAAAGCCCAGCTACGCACAGCTAGTAGCTATTCTTAAGTATTCTATTTTAAAAATGGGTAAAGCTGAACAGACACAGAGCACTTTCTTGTCCACAGAGGTGGAACATTCCCTGAATTTTACATTTATACGTCCTTTAAATTCAAATTAGTTTCCAAATGCAAAAAATCCCCATTTTCTTTTTTGCAGGGCCTAACTACAGAAGACTTGGTTATACGTATAAGGACAGAATGCTGCCTTCTAATAAACTGATTCAACTGGGTATTTTTGATTTTACAGCCAATTGAAAGAAGCCCCCAAAACCATGAAAAATGACCTAGCATTTTTATCAGCACTTCCCACCCATATATATTTATCAATAACAAAATCTGTAGTTACAATAGACTCTCAAATTGTTTTCAATAATTCACCACTGTGATGGCCACAGCCCCAAACCGTGACTAACTGTAGAACAGGCTAGTAGTCGAAGACCATTTAGAAATATCACCCCCCAAGGCCAAGTTTCTCATCAATTTAAGATGTCAGGTTTGGTCTCTACGTAAAACTAACAGTGCATATTAATGTTGTACATAATCGCAATAAAGTGTTACAGCTCTAGAAGACAAAGTGCTATATGATTCAATAAAAATCTTCTAGTACATGATGTAACTGAATTATTAAGAGGTAAAACACGGGAATTTTAAGGATCTTCCTCATCAGCCATAGCTGTTCCCAGATAAGCTTAAAGAATATGATACAATCAGCATCTTGGTTGCCACATAACTAAAGACAAGAAAACAGAAAGAAAGGAGCCTAAGAAAACCCAAAAAACCCAAACAAAAAAACCCCCAACAGAATCATGATCTAAAATTTTCTTCCTTTAATTCTAGGAAAGGCTCCCCCTTAGAAAGGGAGCATTATAAAGGCAAAGAGCACCTACACAGAGCTGGTTCCTCAGATTTCTGTAGCTATAAAACACCTTGGACAAAATCCTAGAGAAACAGGTTGAACAGAATATACTACAACAGCCTCTGAGTCTGTACTTTGTTGTTACACTTTACATTTTTTTGTTTGTGGTAACTCAGTAATCAAGAACTTAACCCACCACCTGGCTGAAATAAAACTAGTTTTTGCTTGAAGTTTCTCCAGCATCTCTAGTCGCTTTGCAAGGTCACACTGAGGACTAGTGGTATCAAATGCCAAGAAAAAGCAAGCTGGCAATATCCAGTGCCTCCCTGGCACAGGGCATGACTCTAGGAAATGCCTGCTTTCACTTTCTTTTTTTTTTTTTTACAGTCCTCCAAAACAAAATGCAGAGACCCATCACTTTAACTGAAGAGAGTTTTATACAGCATTTTACTTCTTTGTCAGACAACACTGAGGGTGGCAAGATGTATTTCAGCTGCTCTTTTTCTTTCTTTCCATCGTAAGCAAAAACATTAACTTAATCATATTTTGCATACTCTTGAGCAGAATGTTAACTACAAAAGGCAGGTGGATTTACCTTTAGGAAGCACAACATCTAATGGCAGTAACTTTTCAGAGGTCGATGACAAAAATCTTAGCTGCTTTATAGTTCCTATGGCCCCACATCACTGTTACACCATGAGGTCGGTAACTCACGTAGTATTCTCAGAACAAGCTTTCTCTTAGCAGTCCAGTCTGTGCCTCACTCACAAAAGACATGAGTTGGCATTAGGTTCATAAAGAGTAAAACTGAATATTTTTGTGCAACTAGGACATCTATTGCAGTCGCTCAATACTGCTTCTAGCACTTGTCGTATGATGTCGCTAAGGGAATGGGTCATAATGCTTCAGTTCAGCTAGCTTTTGAAGGCCTACCCCAGCAACTGACTGCAATAAGGTATATTTTTCCCTTTCTCAATATCTAGTGCAACGGATGGGATATCCATGCCCAATATTATTCTGTGCAATGGCCTGAGTTATACCACAAATTGCTTATGCAACACAGCTAAAACAAACTACTCTGCAGCAATGAATGGGGACTCTGTTGCTGAAGTCTTTCCCAACTGCATGCATCATTCTTGGTTCTGCTAACGCTGAGTAGGGACAAAGACTATATTCTGTCCTTTATGGCAGCACAGTGCAGTGATGATGCTGTAAATTAAAGAAAGCACAACATGCCAACAACAGAGTCATTACTACTTTCTTACTTGCAGTTCCAATACATAAATGTAGCATAGAGTTCCTCACATTGTGAAGTTGAAAGTAATGGAAAACAGGGATAAACATGGGAGAGCCTTTCCATAGCTCAAGAACATAGAAGCCACCTCTTCCATCTGGATCCAATTTTGTTGGGTGTTTTTTGCATCAACCTTCTATCTGCATTCTTACCTTTTCTTCTACATATTTTCAGAGCTGCTGTTCAGGCATGTCGATAATTTAAAAAATAATCTTCTCCAGAACAGCATGATCTATACTCCTGTAAGAAACTGTTCCACAGTCTCTGCTAATGCCATATCTCTCTCCACTATCTTTATTTCAGGCAAATACAAAAAAAATAAAGTTTGGGGAAAGATCTAAGAAAGTTTCATTTATAACTCGGTATAGACATTTCCCATACAGGTAAGTAAATTATACAGTCCCGATTCCTCCATAACCCCTTGTTCTGCCCCTGTACACTCTCCGCCTCTCCTTTTCCCCACTGGAGCACAAGTCTTCTGAGGAGCGGCTGAGGAAACTGGGGTTGTTTATCCTGGAGAAAAGGAGGCTGAGGGGAGACCTTCTCGCTCTCTACAACTACCTGACAGGAGGTTGTAGTGAGGTGGGTGCTGGTCTCTTCTGTCAAGTAACTAGTGATAGGATGAGAGGAAATGGCCTCAAGTTGCGGCAGGGGAGGTTTAGATTGGATATTAGGAAAAATTTCTTTACTGAAAGGGTTGTCAGGCATTGGAACAGGCTGCCCAGGGAAGTGGTGGAGTCACCATCCCTAGAGGTATTCAAAAAGCATGTAGACAGGGCACTTCAGGACATGGTTTAGTGGGCACGGTTGATGGTTGGACTCGATGATCTTAAAGGTCTTTTCCAACCTAAATGATTCTATGATTCTATAGGACCTGGGCTGTCTGGCTGCTAGGTGTGACCTCAATATCATCATGATATTGAAGATAACCAAAGTGGAGACTTCAGAAAGCACACATATAATAAGAAAGCTGTTTGCAGAAAACTGTGGGAATTCCAGAGGTTATTACAAGCCTAGAAGGGTAGGTATGCATAAAGAAATAACGTAAACCAGACTTGATTCTGATGTCCCAAGAGAAAACACTTCTGTATCAATACTATGCTTGCCTTAGGAACAAAGAAATGCCTATTAGCATCCTTATTACCTTCAGAAAAATATATAATGCTAGTATGCATAAACATCTGACTATTTTCAGTAAGTTTTATCAGGATTAAACAGAATAGTATTAACTACCACAATGATCAAAGGCTAAAGGGTACCTGAAAATCCCAAACATTGGCACCTGTGCCTCTGGCTTAACAGCCCCTCTCATCCCCAGCCTAGATAAGCCATTGGTTAAAACAACCACCCCAAAAAACCCCAAAAGTGTCTCATGAATGGTCACCTGACATTTCATGGAGATGATTACATTACAGTTCCCATAATGTTTAGAAATTAGATTTGAAATAGGAGAAAGAGTGAATGTAATTCTACTGCCAGGATTAAAAAAAACACCAAGAGTTCTCAGGTTAACAGGACCTCAAAACAAATCCCTCTCTGTAAATTTGGGATATATTCTCACGCAAGCAGAAATACAAATTAGACCAGTCACTAGCAGAAAAAAAAATATTCCTTTTTCTGTGTTTCCAACAGCAGCAGAGAATTTGGTGCAGATGGCACCTTTTTTGTGGAAGTGGATTTCTACAGAAGTTGAGGTGAGCAAAAAGTCACTATATGAAGAAACATGCAGCCCATCCCAGTCTACGACAATAATCTAAATATTCTGCCAAAAAATAGCTGGAAATAAGCTTAGAAAGAGTTCAAGCATTACTTACAGCTTAGACTGTAAATACGCAGGGTGAAAAATACAGCTACTCATGGGCACATGTTAGGCTACAACAGCCGCTGGGTCAGTAGTGCCTGATGCCAGCTTTAAACTGGATTTGTCAGAGTGGAAATATCAGACCTGAGTGGACTCTGGGCCACAGTTACTGACCTGAGTGCCAAAGGGCACTGCTGACGGGTCTGCGAGGGTCACTCAGTCACTTGCAGGAGTGGTCTCAACTGTGTCAAAAATCGCAATAAAAGCTCCACAGCTCCACGAGGACTACAGAGCTCTCCCACGCTGCTTCCAATTATATATTGTACTTAAAACCATTCTGATATAAAGAAAGATACTGGTGAAACCAGTCCAGTGACAGCATCGCTCTAATCAATTTCTTTGCCAAACAAATGAGTAAATGGTCCGGATGAGCGAAAAGACCTGCCTCTAGCACCCTGAGCACCAAGAAAACTTGTAGCTGGTGGATGCTGCCATGACTAACAGGTTCCCTACAGCACATTTGGAGAGAGCATACTTTGACATTAAACTCCACAATCATTGGAGCAGGAATTTTCCCAAGGAAAGTAGAGTATGGCAGCAGCAGAAAAAAAGAAAAATTAAGAGTTTTATGCTGCATAAACATGCCTGCATAGCTACTGTATATAAGCACTGAGAAATATCTGAACCCATAAGCTTACCAACTTCCATGCTGAACTTTATATTTCAAATTAGCTGCCACTCAAAAATTTCTGTTGTGTTGAAATATTCCTAAAATGAAGCACTTCAGGTTCCCATATACAAGATTTCCCACTATTTTAGAAGGACCATTGCCCGCTCTGTAAAGTTCCTTTACTCCCTTTGGCTTTTCCCTTTTGAATTTCCCTTTTATTTACTGAAAATGTTTTGAGGGTTTTTAAAAAAATATTTATTTACTGAAACACTCCCTTGGAAAAAGGTCAGCACTGATAAAAATTGTTTCTTCAAATCAAGTCACACATTTCAATAGCATGTAATTCAAATGCTTACCTTGAAAAGAAGCCCAACAACTTTTGTTTACATGCCTTAACTTGCTCATTTGCATTCTGCAAAACGTTTTGAAGTCATTAACTGGAAGTTACCATATCCTCTATGGTACACAAAAGAAACCTTCATCCTGCTGCCACAGTCATTTTGTGTCATTAATCTGCTGCATGATTCAAGCACATCTGGATTTCTGGTAAGAGTGTATGACCAATAATAAAAACTATATATAAACTAGCTCAGCTTGGACTCCTGCATTCATTTGGGAAACTGTCAGGAGAAGCACTCTTCTTGGTTGTTGCTGTATTACTCAACATGCAGCACACAGGAATTGTTTGTGGAAATATTTGGTATTTTTAGGCCTGGCCCCTCAATGGGAATTCCACACTGAAAAAAAGGTATCATTTATACACTCAAACCCCTCATTGTGTCCTCTGCTATGAATTTACATACAGGGGGGAGAGGGTGAATGGCTCAGCTATAAGCTGGAATTTACAAATGTGTTTAAGCACCTGCTAAAAATAACTAGGAATTATACTCTTGACATGAGTACATGCTTCTCTTTTTCTGCAAAGTAAAAGCCTCAGCTCAATACAGGACAGAAGTACACGTAAAATGAATCAATATTGACTGAAAAGCCACAAATCCGCTTTTCTAATTTCCAGTTCTTGTCTTAGTTGCACAAATATGTTCTTTTAATCTAGTTTTTAAGGTAAGATGCTCTGTACATAATTTTTCTTGATAAAAAATTTTAAAAAAAGCAAGTAAAATTAACCACTGAGGAAAAAAAAATTTCCATGGGTGTTAAGCATGAATGGAAAGGCATAATCAGAAAGAAGCAAAGACAACTCAACTGGAATATTTACCCCCCTCTTCCTCTCATCTGCATGCTCCAACATCGGTGTCAGATACAGGCAGGTATCGACAAAGTTTTCCTTGGGGAATATATATTTATCCACTTAACTGCCAACTAATACTCTTTTTGTGACTGTATGGAGGATTTTGTATACACTACGCTTGGGAGCATTGCTGTATTTCCTCACCACCACAGGAGCACAGCTATTAAGAAGGGGATGAAGCAACCACCGTGACTTGGAAAAGCATTACTGTAGTAATTCCTGAGCTCCAGTTTCTGAAGAGAGAAAATGGGTGGGGTGATTGGATTCATCTCCGGAAAAAAACTGTTTTTCTTCCAATAGACTTTTTACTTAGAAGTTTGCATTGTTATTACAATGATTATTTAGTATAGCTTGTAAGAGCACCAAAATAAGCAAAGCAATGTGTGTATCAGGCAGAGCTTTACCAGGGGAGCAAAGGAGTAATGTGCCGGGAGAGCCAACAGCCCATTTCTCCACCTGCTAGCAGACTCTCGGACAGTCTGCACACACCTGGTTGCTGACATGACACAAAAAGCTACAGCGTGGCTCCACGCACCCGGGCTGCAGCATCATTAGCCTTCTACAGCTTCAAAATGCTAAGTAAGCATATATGCAGTTCCCACGTTGGGATCTACATATGAAGCAGAAGGAACAAAACAGGCATTTTAAAATTTGTTTACCAAACACACTTTTCTCACGCGGGCACACATAAAGGATAAAACCCACGTTGACTTCCACCACGCAGCATCACGCCAAGTTCCTCAGCGCTCCTGGGCACAGAGATGGCAAGAGTGATGGAGAATAACTTTTCCAACCTTTAGACAGCCAGAAGTCTATTCCCTTTATCTTGCCACGAGGCTCCAACCCCAGTGATTCATGCTTTGTGGTTCCTAGGCTAGTGCAGTTCCCCAGGCATGAAGTCAGCTGCTTCACGGAGGTTGCAGCCAGATCAGAAATCCACAGCCTGTACATAACTGGGGCCAGGCTCCCCCAAAACCTGCTAGGCTAGTGCTTCAGAAATGAAGAGTATGAGCCCTAGTCCACCGCACAGGCTCGCCGTACACATGGATCTGCATGTTCAGAGGCATGTCTGCCATATTCACTGCAACTGCCCAGCTGAAGACACACAAAAGTAGTTGCAGGGACACAGAGAAGGACTTGGCCACTACTGAAGGGAATTAATTCTCAGCGGTGAGACATCCAGCTGTTAATTACTTCTCAGGATGAACAAAAGTCTAACTGTATCTTCAGGCGCTTCATTTCAATAATTCATTCACCACAGAAAGCTTCCCTCAGAAGAAGCTCGTAAGAGGGAAGAGCAGACTGGGCAGCTCCTGGAACTGGTGAGGCTGCTCAGAGCCACGTCCCACCGGCGCGGCAAGGCATGGGGCCCTGGACAAACACACCTATATCTCATTAACCTGCAGCCCACAGCGCTAGGCACAAATACATCATGGGGAAGCGGGGGGAGGAAAGTCTTGTCAAGAGAGCCACACAGCTCAAGAATTTTAGGATAGGGTTCTGCTGGAAAACACTGGGTCAGTGGTGACCACTGCTACCCAGGGCAGCCAGGGAAGACCTGGTCTCATCCCCCAGCAGGACCCTAAACAACCATTCCATGGCCTGATCCAGCAAGGTCTTTGGGGGCAATAGCTCCTCAGGCTTTAGTGGAGAGTGGGTGCCTACACACCTTGGTTAAGCTGTCTCTTAATTCTCCTGCACCTCCGCTTCTTGACTTTGTGGTAGTTGTAACAGCAACACCTGATTTTGAAAGGTCTGTTGAAAGAAGCGCAACAAAAAATACAGAAGCCCCAATGACAGTTGGTGAAAAATGTTACTACTGAATTGTTTTGATTTTGGATGACTTCAAGGAGGATACAGAAAAATGACAGGATGAATGCCTAAGTCAGTTCCAGCTATTTTCTTCATTTCTATTAGCACAGAGAGAAGAAAACTAGCTGCATGAATAGTACTCCAACACCAATGCAATAGTAAAAACACAGAGCACTGAGTAGTTTGGGTATTACCTACACAGAAAAACTGACAACTGTGAATCACTTGGGTTTGGTACTGCTTATGTCCAACAGTTTTAAAAACACTTGAGGCAGGAGGGGAGAAAAAAAAAAAAAAGAAAATGCAAAACAAAAGAAACCAGCAAGATGAGTTATAGACTTGCTTGCTATGAGAGAAGGGTGATCGTTCCATTTGTTGCTTGCCTATTTTTACTTTCTATCCCTTCACAGTTCTCAAAACCTCTGCCAGTTCAAGAACAACAGAAGCCCTTCTGTGTAAACAGAAGTCCTTGCTCTACAAGCCCAGGTGGAAGACTAATACAAAACCTTGCAGAGGATATCAAAACTAATGCAACAAAAATATAGCCGGTGGAGGCAGGAAAAGGTTTGTGTTATCAGAGGGCACAGAAAGACTATCCAGTTTCCTTTGGAAGAAAGAGAGTCAGATTATCCTGCGCTGGAATTCCCTTTCCAACGCCTAAGCGCAGTACGTTGTCTCTCCTTTTGGATGGTCATGTTAAGTGGAAGAGGAACCATGGCTTTTCAAAGGCATCCCACCTTCCTGATGTTATCTCCATGTGAATATTCCCCTTCAAAGCTCAATTGTTCTACCTAAAAATTCTTCGAGGAACTGTTCAATCCTCATGCAAGATGTTGATTTTTAAAGAGGAACCATTTAAAAGGCAAAAGATGAGAAGCAAACAATGTAAAAACAGAGAGTCGCAGGAAAGCAAAGGAGGGAGGAAGGGAGGGAAAGGATTCGGTTTTGCCTCTCTAAAGAAATTGTTTTGATACAGTATCCCTGTTGCATGAATTTTCCATATGCCTGTGTCAGATCCACTACTTTAAGCCACAGAGCTGTCAGATGCTCATTTTTTATGGCGTGCTTACGTGGCAGGCCAACCTTTCTGTTGAATCAGTCAGTTTTTCACAAAGCCAGGATCTGCAACCCAGAAAGATGTACATACTCTTTTGGCCAAAAGTCTCAACTTTGCAGTAGGAGTGAGTCGGCAAAGCAAACCACTATATTCTGGTACCTAACAACTGTTATCAGAATCAGTGCTTTTACATGAAAAAAAACCAAAAAAACTTTATGAACAATGTAAGAAAGCAACTATTCTGCACACATACACTAAGCAAATATCACAATGGAAATGAAGATTTAAAAAGTTCTTAAAATAATCCAGAAAAATCTCACAAACTTTTGTACATGCTCAACTTTCTTTGTCTTTAACGAAATGAGCAGGAGACATCTAGTTCATGAACAAAAGCCTTAAATTAACTTTTAGCTGAAGTATTAAGTCTGTTGTAGACTAAGTAGAATTTGCAAAAAACCCAGAAGAAAATAAAAACAACCCCCCCACCACTTTTTCCATTACTCATATCTGATCAAAAAAATCCATAATCCCACAATTAAGTGAAAATATCAGTCACATAGGTATCACTTTATAAGGCTGAGGGAGGTGGGTGCATCTCCTGCACGTTTTTTACCTCTCATGCCCAGCCTTTAGCATTCAAACTATTATCTCTATTCTCCATGCCTCAAATTTTGCTAAAGTAAAATTGCATATTTAAATGCTGCATACATGCTAATCAGGATGTAAACATTTAAATAACAGAATGCAGATCCGTTAATCAAAACTGATTACCAGCTTTCTTTCCATTTACTGGGGGTTCTTCTGTAAAATACCATCTTAGTTACTGTTGCCAAAACTGTGTTTTTAAAGCCTCTTGGAGAAAAAGCTGATTAGTTATAAACATTGGCTCAGGAGACATGTTTTATGTCAGTGTTTACTAGAAATGTGAGATTGAAATTAACTTGCAGGTAACCAGTACATAATTGCGCATCTACATTAAGCCTTTCTGTTAGTTTAAAAAAAGGCTTTGTCTCCTCTGCCCCTTTTCTTCACATCAGTAGATTTTAAAGGATTTCAAGTTTCTGAATGCCCTTGCAGAAATATGTGGTTTACTAGAAACTGTCAGCTCTGGAAACACTGACCATTACATCCTTTTCAGGCCATTATTTTCCACCAATAAGACATTAACGTTCAGATTCCTCCCTGTTTCTAAGTATATTTGAATAGCTTTTTATAATTAATCCATCCAACTACGGAAAGCCACTATCGGTGAGCTAGGACTGCTGTCGGCCATGCTGTGCAAATTGTGATTTCCCAGCCAAACTGAAAATCAGAAATTCACAAGCTGCATTTATAAGCTTTTAATACCTGACTGCAGGTGACAGACATACTATGGTCCACAAGAAAACGTCTCAATGGGTTCAATCTATCTTTTACCCTCGATGCTACAAACAGGCACAGGAAAGGAGGCTGCGAGGCACGTGGGGCACGCCAGCCTGCCCATCACACACTCTCCCTGCTGGCGTTCCCTTTGACAGTCCAAGATGGTAAACAGGAGAGACCTACTGTGCAAATCTGGTCAGCATTTTACTAAAGCATGGAGGTTGAGCATTGAAAAGAAAAGCTGCTGGATTGTGAATCTCCTACAGAATGCAGAAATCAAGAACTTTTACCCTCCTGGAAAAAAAAAAAAAAAAAAAAAAGAGAAGAAAAAAACCTACAAAAATTACTGTAAAAGTTGAGAAAATATTTCAGTATTTTTTTGCACTTCCAAACAGTCCTAAACGTGTTTATACAGACCTACGAGAAGTGCAACTGCACGCACACTTGCTCCTTCATCTTGGAGACACCGTTTGTAGAAATACTGCTTCAAATAATGGGGTCAGTTTTCAGATATACTGAAAATCCATTACTTGGCATTGCTTCCTGAGCGTGTTACAGACAGGTATCACATTCTTCAAACCTCTGAACCTTAAGTCTTAATATATGATGCTTCTCTATAGCCAATTTCTTGTTCTGCTTTCTCAAAGCACTGTAAAGATGTTATTCCTGAAGAACATACATTGTTAACTGTATTTTTTAAGGCCTCATCGTGTAAACTCCAGTTTGCTTCAGTAGAAATGTCTTTATACCTACAACTTTGTTCAGGGAGCAAACCAAAGCATGTAAAATGCTAGCAATATCAAAGGTTTGTGAGGCTTAAGAACAGGGGGAAAAAATCAGGAAGGAGTAAGACGACATTATGAAATTGCCCATTTCCTAGGTGCCCACTAGACCGTTGGTTATATTTGCATTAGCAGGCAGAACGGTAGAGAAGCAATATCCATAGATGGTGAGAACTGGAAGTTGCTCTGGAGAAAAAGAATGAGAGAAGAAAAAAAGCACAGAGGAAGAAAAAAAAAAAATAGAGAAACACCACTTGCAAAAAAAAAAAAAAAAAAAACCAACCCAAACCAAAAAACCCCCCCACAAACAAAAACCCCCCCGTTCATTTATTTTTGAAAAGGCATGATAGAAGCCAGCCATAAGATACTGGAAAAACGTTAATAATTAAAACCTGTTTTGTGCCAAGGCCATATCCCGCCTGGATGCCTGTGAAAAATTCCCACGAGCTCTGGGACATGCCCCGATCTGCCTACAGTACCCGCTCACTCTAGGACATGGCATCCCTCCGGCAAAGGCCCCAAGCAGGAGATCCCAACCTGCTCCATCACAGAATTTCAGTTTGCCCTGACAGTACTCTTGCATATGCAGATTACACATCAAGACAACTGAAAGCTTCAGAAAACCATAAACTGTTAAGACTGCAGGGCTTCTGAGCAAGCCTAATGACTAGCGTAATTCACAAGCCTAAGAGAGGGAAGATTGACTGTTTCAACAGGGAAGCAGATCTGCATTTAGCAGCTGAACAACAAAAACTGGCTTTCTTTCTACCACTGCAGCAATGGAATTAATGTACGTGAACAGGGATGGCAGCCAGCTCCTACAGCAATCCTAGTAGCAAACCTTGCTGAAGAGGTACGTAAGACAAACTGCCTTTCACACGTCTGTCGAAAGCAAAATCATCCTGTACCAGAACAGTAATTCCTCTGGTATCTCCAGAAATTACATCACTGTTACAAGTCATATTCTAGAATTCTAAGAAAAAATGGAAAAAGCACATAAAGAAGACACTATTTTTAAACGTGCTAACTGACACATATACCTGGACATAACATACATACACAGTGTTCTAAAATAAATATAAGATTTTATTGGCATAATAATATACTTTGTTTAAAAGAAAGAAAAAACACCGGGGAAAACACTATTAAATGTTCCATAAACAGTTATCCTGAAGAAGGGTACTATCCCACTACCCTAACAAATTCATGCAATACCCAAGACAAATTCAGCAAGTCCGCTGTGTACACTACATGAAGATTTGTTTGAAAATTATTAAATCATCCCTGCAATAAATTTTAGTATTTTCACAGTTCCCAATCTGCCTCTTAGCCACAAAAGCACTGCCCTTACACTGAAGAAGGCAATTCTCTTTTAAGATTCAAGGCATTGAACTATTACAATGTACATACTTAGCTCTCTGCCTCTTGACAACTGAGAATTACAGGAACATTTTGGTATATTAGGTATTTTGCTAATAAAAATTATAGAGTGAAATATTTTAAACACAATTAATACATACACCATTGTGTTTTCTTCATAGATCTGGGACAGAAACACCTCCTTCTGCAAGAAATCCTGAAGCAGGGATAAAGGTAAAATCTGTACATCTACTGTGTAAGAGACATGCACTCTTCAAAAAGCACAGCGGCTAGAGATTCCTTCTAGGTCATGGAATAGCAAAACCACCACAGAAATTAGATTTTAAGTGCCATTTCTAAACACTTCTTTCTTTTTCCTGGCTCCGTATTGTGTTTGCATCGCAACCTTGTAAGAACAAGCGCACAGTTGCCCACCTGACTTAACGGAGCTGAGTAGTTAAAAACAATGCCGTTCAACATTAACTTAACTCTACTTCCCACCCCCTGAAATTAGGCCAAAAATCAGAGGAAATCATGCGCTGTGCTCTGGATATTCCATGACTACCACCACTGGCAGGGCGTAAGCCACATATTTCATAGGTAACTAGGAACACACACACAGTTGTTTTGTAGCGACGCTACACCACAGGCTCCTGCTGAACTGGTGCTTTTCCTCCCCACAGCTCCTTCCAAACCTTTCATGAGTTCAGCCCTGGCCTTTACGAAAGGGACTTGGTGGGAACTCGTCTTTTAAAAACACAGGAATTCAGGGGGAAAAAAGTTCAGGGGGTATTTAACATATGAACATGCACTCTCTACTCGCTGTTTCTGCTGGTAATCAGAGATGTTAAATCCAGTTTACTGCATTAACCGGATTCAATTATATGAGTGTCAACAAAGTCTTAAGTCAAAGATGAAATTTTCAAGTACACAGACTTTATCAACTTTGCCTAAACAAAAATCCTCCTTCTGCTTTTCACAACCTGTGGAACGTTATGAAGACATTTCTCCTTCAGTCTGCCACCAAAGGTCATAAGGGAATTGCTAAATCAGCGTATTCTCCAAGCAGCCTCATTCTGAGAGACGCTTCAAGAGCATTTAAAAAGCTTTTGTATAAAAACAAACAGCACTGCCTCGCCTACTGAACTTGAGCTTCCCCACTTCCCCAAAAATGTGTCACCAAAGGCTCCAAACATCTGCCGTGGGGAGGGGGTGTCGCATCCCCCCCCCCCCCCCCCCCCTTCTTCTTAACATAAATATTCTGAGTTGTGATACATTTAAACAAGTGGAGGGAAAGACTGCACATTGCCCAACTCATCTAATTTGGAAATTTAAAGTCCAGTTTATTAATCTGTTTTAACATAGCAACGAATATCTTACTTTTCCAACTAAGAGCCTGAGTTTCTTTCTCCATAATCTCATAAGCCATTACTGAACTAAAATGCGTACTACAGAAGCCCAACATACCAAGGAATGAACAAGTCTAGGAAATACATACTGGTATAACTAGCTCTTTGAAAATGTGTAGCTCTAGGAAGTCTCCTCTAGGTTTTCCAGCACACATATCTGCAGCAGTTGCAATTGGAAATCAAATTGTCTGATCGCAAGAAGAAACTCAAAATACATGCCATGAAACAGAGTAATTTCAGGATTAAAAACCAAACCAAAACAACATAGCCCCCAAAACAGTCTTTTTCTGAGCTTCCCAAGTACATCAAGGTGGGCTACAGGGTAACTGTTTCGGTGAAAACAACTGACTGTGGTTAGAAAAAAAAATAGTTTTTACCTCTTCAGCAATTTTGCAAAGTGTTAGGTCAAACAAACACTACCCCCCAACACGCAGACAACTGTGTGTTATTACTGAGCTCCCTGAGCAAGGTCCTGCACGCCCGTCCACCTGCCAAGGTCCGGGAATTCTTCCCACAGCCCAAGAATCCTCTCCTGGAGCAGCAGGTAAGTATTTATCACACAAACCCTTTCAAGCATCATAAGACGGGCACAATGCAAGTTTGAAGGAAACAGTACTATGCTGCAAATTCCTTTGGCACCTTTTTTATTAAACAGAATTCATTGCAACAAGATATTTTTACATGGTAACAATGCTCTTGGAAAGTGCATTGGGCTAGATATAAGACTGTTCAGTAACACAGCCCACACTGCAAAGTCTAGTAGACCGGTGCCTTCAAAGACTGAAAATACTGACAGTAGCATCAACACAGAAACTCACATAGTTTTAAAGCAGTAAAAAGTCAATTGAGAAAAACATGAGACCGTAAGCCTTTGCCTTTCTCCTAACAGCCATTTAAGATGTAGATGATCATAAACCTGCGAGGAAGCTCTCTTAAGCAAGGTTCTCCAGCCTATCCAGGATTTTGCTATTTACATGTTAACTTCTAATGGTTACATATTAGAAGTGGCTGTTGGGGTTTTTGTTTGTTTAAGTAAGTTCACACACACAGACACATACACCTCCCCCAACAAAACAGTTAACCTTACATAACTTACATATACACTCACAGCAAACCAAAATCTATTCTGAGATGCAAGGATTTAAACAAACAGTCACATTCTTCTAAATGCTCAGAAGAACGCTGGACTCTTACAAAATGTAATTGTTCCTGGGCTCAAAAGAATGGACTCAGTTTCATCCCAGAGCCAACCGCCTGCTTTAATAGAAATGTTTGAAAGAGCAACTGCTGAAATCTTACTTTTTGTTTCTCTTTTCACAGCTACAATTTTTTTCATGACCTTCCTAACACACTGGAGTTCATGCTTCAGTAAATGCCAAATTTTGTAGCATTTCTTACTCCACGCTCAATTAGCAATAAAGAAGATACAAGATGTAAAGGTGAGGCAGAATTACAGATCTGCACTGTTTCCACTTCACTGTATTCTGAAAGAAATCTAACTGGCTTATACATAGCTTTCAAGCCCCAGTTCATCGCTGCTTTTTTCATTTCTGTATGAATTCCATCTTTTATGACCTTACCCTTCACCAATTTCTTCCAGCTCGAGCCTGATTCTAACTGCAATTATAATGATTTTATATTCCATAAAAAATACAATGTGTTGTTTTCTACTATCAAGAGAACAGAACTAAGCTCCTTCCTCCACTCTTTTTCTTTCATCAACATTCTTGTAGATATTTCTTTGCAATCCTGTTAGCTGGAATACCATTCTTTTATCCCTCTTCTTCATGTTATTTTAACTCCCTCTGAAAGCACCTATTTTTGCAACTGTCTGTAACCAGCACTCTCTTTGCATTATCCCCATTTTCTTTTCCTAATATTTAGCGTGCATATGCAGAAAACTATAAATACATACTCAAAGCTGACAGCGCCAGATACAATCAAGTTTGGTTTTCTGGACCTCTTTTTAATTGCTTAAATCTTAGCCAAATTTTGTTCATTCTGAATGAAAGTTCTATGCCAAATTTTAGAGGGAGTTTTTTATTTTATTTTTAATTAAGGTGTCAGCCAAGACCAGTTCAGTCTCCTGCTGGTTTACCAGTACACTAAAATTCTTAAAGTCATCCATTAAGAAACCTCCATCGCTTCCCAGTTTTGAACTCTGTCAATAGAAAGGGGGTACTGGAAGGAAAAGCAAAGAAACCAGAAATAAGAAACGCACCTTTTGTTATCCTTATCAAAATCTATACCCATCATCTTTGGACAACTAAAGAAGCTCAAAAAGCCCGCTGCTTACACATGGCCAATAGAGATTTCCAACACGGTTTCACAAGGAGTTCAAGCAAGAGGCTCAAGAGAGCCCTCCCTCTACACCGTCCCTCCCCAGCTGCCACTGGCCCCTGCTCCAGCAGCCGCGGGGTGAACAGCACCAGGGAACCACCCCCCCAGCACCAAAATTACCCCCAGCCTGCGGTGCTAGCACAATGCAGTCTGGGTGCCACCGCTTCTTCCCCTGCGGGGCCAGCCAGCACACGAGCCAGGAGGGCAACGCAAGGTGGGGAACAAGCACTGAGGTGGGGGAAGGCAGGACTGCCTCCTCCTCCTCCCGCAGCAGTGGCTTAAGCCAGTCTCGAAACCAACTGGGAACCGATGACATTAAAGATGTTCCTCTCTAGAGACTCCTCCTGCAGCGAGTATTCCCTCCTGGCTGCAGGGGCTTTCTCAGCAACAGCTCCAAACTCTGCAACAGGACGATGAACACTAACCGATGGGAGCGATTCCTTTCCCCGCTCTCCGGTGCCTGGTACACGTGGGCTACGTCATCATGCTGCACGGCGCATGCAGCAAAAGCCGGTGCAGCAGTTTGAGGTCCCGACACGTTGATGACTCATATGAGAAGTGTTGTGGTTCAATACAGTGGAATTTCTTGGGTTTTTAGTTGGTATTTTAAAAGCTAGGAAGTAACCTTTAAGAATACCTTTTAAATGTTAAGATTGTGAAGTGAAGCAGCAAGAAGTCGGAGAATGCCAAAAGTAAGGGTGTTTACACAAACTAAGCCAATGCGCAAAATGGGCTCTGCTCACTGCTTGGCTCTGTTTACTACCCGTTTCTTCATCAACTTTTCCGTTATTTAGCTACTGAGTGTCTGCTTCGCAACACTAACAACTGGATCTTCTGAGCCCTTGGAAGTTGATGTGGTACTGGCATCTCCAATTTACAGGCAGAAAACAGAGGCATAGAGAGATTAAAAGATTTGCCAAAAGTGTTGGCTAATCTTGGATCTTCAACTTAAGTCACCTAGACCTTGATTTTTTTTTTTTTTTTTTAAATGTACTAAGCACTTTCGCAGTCTTTTGCATCCAAACTGTAGCCATAGTGGACCGACTGTAGCTGCAAAAACTCAGGATTTGCACCTGGGCATCTCACCTCAGGTGAAATGCAGCACATGCAATTAGTGGCTGGCTGCAAAGGTTTGGCGCAACAGAATCACTCAGTCTCACACAAGAAACTCAGTGGTAGAGGCAGGAATTAAACGCAGTTGTATCAAGGCAATACTGAACAGTGTTATCCACCCTACTATTCTTTCCCCTCTTGCAATCCACTCTCAACAGGCTTTTGTCCATCACCTGTGGCCACTGACGTAAGACCCAACCATCCTATGCAGTGAATAGGTCTCCACCCTGTTGAAAACACATCATCAAATTTGGGGATACAGAACAACAAGACAGGAACAGGACAGGTGATGGGAAAGGGTGGCAAATTACAGCTTTAAATCCAGCCTTTCTTACACAGCAGAGTACTTTACACAGTTCTTCACATGTAAATATAGACATTATTCACATTACAATAAAATTTAAGGGCTGCAGTCAAGATGATCTCTAATCTGCAAGTGTTGTACCATACACACTGTAAGAAACAGCCTAGAGGTCTTACACTCTAAACAAGTAAAACAAAAACAAAAAAGAGAAATATTATCATTCTACATCCCAGATGAGAAATACGAGGCACAGAGAAGGTACTTCTGTGGTCTACAAGAGATCTGGTTTATTCATTGTATTACAAGTTGATCTGCTGGTACTCCAGTGGATGACACACCAACAGAGCCATGCATTCCCTCTACGTTCATGAGGGAGGTTTGGGGTTCAAATTTGGTTTGTAGAAGAAATTACACAAAACAATCTGATATACAGAAACAAGAACTGCTGCCAAATCAAGGGATATTTCTGTAACAAAGCCACTGAGTCAACTCTGACATCTTGTTCCACCTGTGTCTCACACACACTCCAGAAATTTAAGCAAGACACATATACAGCATCTTTAGATGTCCACAGGTACACCACACAGCACACACCACCAGCACTTCTGATGTACCAATACTGCAATAACAGCCCCTCAGAAATACCCTAAGGTGGAGCATTATTTTTGTCTCAGAAACAATACCAAGACCTAAAGTCAACTGTTGTGCTTGCACATTTCTTTTGAACCAAGCGAGCGCAAGTTACAGAAGTGAGGCTTGAGAAATCTCAGCAGTTTTAAGTCATTTGATGCTAATCATGAACTGAAGCACAGCACACCAATCGATTCTCAGGTTTTATAGACTACACGACCAAACACTAATAAGAAATACCAACCTGTCAGCTTTCAGTGTAGACAGGCCTATTTCAGTACTGAAAACACATTACAATTTTAAGCCAATTCAAAGAGCCTTTGCTAAATCACACTTAAGATGCAGTAGATGCCTAGCTCTTCTGGACATCGTAAGGCCCAGAATGTATCCAGCTTCCCAGCAAATTTAAGTACGCTTTTCAGATTACTGCAAAGCTATCAAGCTATTGAGCAAAGGTATTCACATTATACTTGTGTTTCCTTATCAAATGCAAGTGTTAAAAGATTTGGAGACAGCTTTGAACTTCATGGGCCTGTCCTCCATTTGTTTCAAACAGAAATATTAGATTGAGAAGGGAAAAACAGAAACAGCAACAATTTCTCTTAAAAGTAACAGAAAGCTTATCCAGAAAGAGAGTAAGTTCAAAATATTTTTGTTAACAGTTTTGTATTGGTGAATCAGAGCACTGTGCTAAACACTGTACACATAATAAATACGTTTTCATTTTAAACTCTACAACTGGGTACTTCTAAGAAACAAAAACATGAGTTGTTTTTCATTCTTTTTCCTCACAACCATCTGACAACAAACCAAGCCCACTCAGCCCTGCTAAAAGCATGATTCTCTAATGTAACTGTACTTCTGGGAATACATTACAGCTTCTATGAAATGTTTTGTTACACCTGTGTATCAACTGGCCATGTAAATATAGGGTGTAACCGCATGCAAAGTAGTCTTTTCATTAGTTTTAGTGAGCTAAAACTTCATACAACAAATAAAGTAAATTAAGAAAAGATGACCTCTGGATGTCTGAGTTAAGACAGATATTTTCCTCTTTTGCAGCACTCATTTTCTGGAGAGGGAGTAACGATGCTTTTGATTAGCAACACAATACGCAACTTTAATATTTAAGAGACTAAGACAACATCAGGAACACCTGCTTATAAACTCAGTTCCAGTCACATACCTGACAGGTAACTGATGCCAGGCTTTTCCTAGGCATACCTTTGCCCTTTGCCTTTGAAACTACTAAGCATTTTCCAGAACTTGCATGCATCCGATCCATATCCTTTTGAGACCTGCAAACTGTAATTTCTCTCGCCTTTTAGCCACTCACCCCTACTGCTGGGGATGACCACGACTGTTAAGTTAGCCAGGAGACTGACACTGTGCACAACGCCTTTTCCCAAAGCAGTCCACTGGTGACGGTAACATTTTTCATGTAAGGATGTGTTTGCAGTGAGAAGCAGGGAAGGCTGATGTGACAAAACAACATCATGAAACGAGCACAGCACAGCAGATGCCTTATTGGCACCCTTCAGATACAACATGCTCATTCAGCCGCGGCTGGGCATTAAAACCATGTCACTAACACACAGTCACGAAAACCAATGGCAAACTAATTTTTTTTTTTATTATTATTTGCAAAATAATGCTTCCCATATCCTGCCTTCTTGGTACATTTTCTTTTTCCCCTGCGGTAAAATCAGGTTAGTTTAGCACTATATTGACTCATCTATAAACAGACAGCGAAAGCCAAGAAGGGGGAGAGGACCTCAGCACACAAAAAAAAACCACAAAAAATAAATTTGATCTTCACTGATCCTGATACTTCGGGGCCACTGCTAATCTGTCAAAGCCTGTCAGCTCTCTCAGAAGTATACAAAATGAGTAAAATCAAGCCATGTCACAAAAAGAAGAGCCTTAGGGTTTCCTGCCAAAATCTTAAATTCAGCTCTCTATATTAAACAATGCTACTTCATTTTCCCCAGACAATAAGGTTGCTTACAGTAAACACAGGCAATATTAAAACCTTCAAAACTTATTCCTATGCTGTAGCAAACCTCAAATTAAAGAGGAGGGGGGAGTGTTTATGGTGGGTTTCTTTCTGTGTGTGTTTTGGGGAGGCAAAGGAGGAAGGGATTGTGTTGAGCTTTTTTTAGGGGAAAATACTTCAGGTTCTTGGACTTGGCTGTTTATTCTCCAGGCTGACTTGGACTGGAAGGGCAACCCAAGTTAACTCATCTGATGCACAACAGAATAGAGACTGTCAAGGGTTGTTCAACAGTCATCTCTCAAAAAAGTTAAACATTGATGGGCTCTGGACAAGTCCAGTTAAAGCTGTTGGTGATTTGATTGCTATGCGGCCACGAGAGGAGTTGGGACAAGGGAGAGAGAAGCCAGGTAAGGCCATGGAGTGTTCTTTGTACATAGTACAAAAGGTGACAATCAGGCTTAGACAATTTAAGAATACCTTTTACCCTAAAAATACAGGTTACTTAATCTTACACCTTTGTCTTCCAAAAGTTACAAAACCTAAGAGTTTGCCGAGTTTCACCTTCGACCACAAAGATTTATTCTTTTTGCAGATTTAGTTATCATTGGTACTAACTACCATGGATTAAACCACAGTGTTAAACCCCACATTTTTTAAAGTTTTAATGGTTAAGAGTACCAACTTAAGATGGGTCTAACTTCGCATACATAAAAATAAGCTGTCAGAAAACAGACCTGTGAAATCCTTCAGCCTCCTCAAGTTCCAGCAAAAACTGAGGGTTTAAGCAAATATTTTCTGCAATATTCTCAGAGACTGATAAAATGACTAAAGAAGCTGAAATCCAGTTTTCCTCATTATCTAGACTAAAAATGGAAATAGGGCATAACTAATGAGAAGTAAACTGATTTTTCAAATCACTTCACCTCTAATAACCCATGATAGTAGCAACATGTTGAAGTTTGTGCAGCACCTGTGTAGTTTTAGCAATCATTTAACTGTTCCAACATCACTTCAAATTATGGGCTCACTGTATACCTCTATTGCCCTTCTCAACATTTATCCCATCTTAATTCATTCAAGAACTGCATTAGTTGTGGAAAAATAGGAACTGATGAAAACTGCTGTTACAGGGGATGATAAAAGCTAAATGACTGAGGAAATTACACAAGGAAAAAAAAGAGCAATTAATTTCTTACACAATTAAGAGTTTAATTAGATAATTTATTCTAAATGCATTTATTTAAGTGAATAGGAAGCTTTAAAATATACTTAACTCCTACTAAGTTTCAAGCAATACAAGAGTAGAGATCAGACGAAGTACTAAAATTAGATCACTCTCATATTTGATCAGAAAATATAAGCTCAGCTATGTCAGCAACTTGGTAAGCAGCAATATTAAAAATCAGGCTCTAATTTATTGCTTCACGTTCAGTAAGAAGGGGAAACAGCATCACGTAAATGTGAAATTCCCAATCTGTGATGGAGGTTTATGCATCACACCGAACAATGCTACTCAGCACTTCCTGAATAAAGACGCTGCAAAAATGTCTTCTCCAGCAGAGATTGTTAGTGGTGGCAGTGATAACAATCCACGAACATGAGGTCTCGGATACAGCTGTATGCACCAGCACTCAAGAGCCTCTCAAGTGTAAACTAACTGAAACACATGCGGATGTTTGTTGGGTTTTGGCATAAAAAAAGTTAAAACTGGAATCAAATGCTGTTCCTGCCCCTAAAACTCTATGTTGATATTTGTGGTTTTGTAATCGCTTTCATTCTCTGAAGGGATGCTTCCATACTGCAACTGTAAAATTCACATTAAAAAAGCTGATGACAGCTACACGTGGGGATGCAGGTGGAAGCATGTTCTCCCGAAAGCTGAGTATGAGGGTAGGGATGGAAGCGTGTTCTCCTTCAACGTATACATCTGCTAGTCAACTGACCTGTGTTTTTCCCCCTCATCTAATTCCCCCAGGGCCACTTCTACCAAGACAGTAACAAATAACCATGGGATCAGATTCCTTACATTCATCTGCCAGTCCTGGGCTCAGTTAAGTGCACTGGGATTTTGTTCAAGGAAATGCCTGGACATGTAAGCTTGCCAGTTTGGGGAGCAGATCGCTTGCCTGCTTGCTCCTTTCCATAGCCAACAAGCTACCATTTAGCTGTGCAAAGGCAGGACAGCAAGGAGACCAAGGTCAAACCTAGCAATGCCCGAGGTAGCGTGGGTGACAGATGATAAATAGCGAGGAGGCATGCATGGGAGGAGAGTTTGATTCCCTCAAAAGCAAGCCAAACTGATTACTATTAAGAAAAACAACTACCAGCTGTCAGATCTCATGCTGCTTCTACATTACATGCATTTCCACCTCCCTGTATATTTCAACTGTAAATCCTCTGGTAAGGAAACTACGTCTTCCTTTGCATTTTCAAAGTTCACGCTAGTTATTGCTGTAAGCTGGAGGATATCAAGAATGCTGTCAAGCACACAGACTACAGGAATAAGAACAGATTCCACTTATTTCTCTCAAAATTAGAGCTGTCTCACAGACAACTCCTAAAACTTGCTTGCAAACTATTTTTGGATCAAAACAGACTTCTTAAATACATATTCCTTTAACCTCGTAATTGAAACTGCAACTGAGTTTTCCACAGCTTTTCTTTGTCAGCTGAGAGCTACATACCTCTCAGATTTCTGGGATGTATCTGCTTTGTCCGAGGCATTTTCCTCTAATCTCATACACCACTTTCTCCTTTCAGAAATGGAAAGTACAGCAAGCAGAGAGATGGCAGCTCCATAAACTTGTCAAAGGGGTCAGTTAATCCGTATGCTAAAAAAAGAGAAAGACAAGTTATGAAGTATATGCATTAATAAGGAAAACAAAGATATCTATCTGCTCCCTTTCATCCTCAAACAGCTACGGAAATTAGCGATGAGCAAGAAATATTTCTGTACCTATCCTTTTACGGACTGAAATGTTCCAGTATCTTAAAAAAACTACATGAGGGTGAAACTCCTTTAGAATTACTCAGGAAGCACGAGAAAACTAAGACACTTTTCCACATTTGTCAGCTGTTTTCTAGCCAGAAAACGTCTTCCAGCAACTCGTGTCCCATGCAAATAAATCCAGAAAACTAAACAAAATTTGACATCAGGCTTTAAGATACAGATCTTCATCTCAGGGCGGGGGGAGAGCAGAGTAGAGGGCAAACACATACTGCATCAGCAATAATCCACCCTATTTGTGACATTGGCTACCTTCAGGTTCCTTACATGAGCATGCAAGTCTAGAAGAAGTCCCCATGGGATATTTCTGCCAAAACATCAGTGTACAGCAGAGAATCGCACTGGCTCTTGACCCACCTGCAAGCTGTGGCACAGCAAGTTTCTGCCCTGGCGTGGTCCTACGCGGCTGCAGCAGCCCCTGCATGGGCAGGAGGCTGCAGCCAGCAAAGCCCCGGTACGGATAAACCCCATGGGCCAGGGAATTCTTTTAATACCCTAAGACATGGATTTGCTGCTAACTTGGCACAAACCTACATTTGCATCCTCAAACCTACATCTTTCTCAAAATTCACAAAACTTTCTTTTCAAATATTCTTATGATTTGCTTCCAGTCTCAGGAGCATTTTGTTTAGTTTCTGAAATCCTACAGGATGTGAAATCTCCCACAGAACTACGGCAAGCTACTTACGCACAAGAACTTAAAAAAGAAAGTGACTGGCGTAACTCCACTCTTCCAGCTAAACAAAATAAAAAACTAACCATTTTTCACTTTTTTTTTTTAATAGTAATACTACCTCGTGTTTAGTAAACTAGGAAGACATTTTAAAAATTTATATCAACTTCAGAATGGCCCCTAATATGGACAAGCTGATTAAGGATAGCTACTCCAAGGAGGAAGTATGTAGAATTTTTAGCATTTAAGTATTAATTTAGGGGGGGGTGTTTTTAAGACAATCATGTTTTTGTAAAAAAAAGAATTCACACCCACTTAAAATAGACTACTTGCAACCACCCCTTCAGTCTACAGACTGTTGAGGAATATAATCATTAATTTTTAATGTTTCTTTTGTCTGTTGCTGCATAAAAGGACCCAAACAGGAGAAGAAACTGACAGCAAGTGACACAAAGGGAGGCTGGAAAATGTTTTTCTGACTAATGGTTCTTCACTAGGGTATTACTGCACGTTATAGGAAAAACAAGGAAAAATCCAAAACAGAGCACACAGCCTGTCAGGTTGTTCACTCCTACTACTACTTTATCTGCAAGGATTACAGAAAGATTTACAAATGAAATAAAACTTATGCTAACAGGTCCATTTTCCTGGCCTCGGAGACAAACTGGAGACGCAGAGAAGTGGCTGGATTGCTTGAAGCAACAAGCACCCCCTGAACCCCAGTCCCCCTTTACTCTGGGTGCTGCTGGGCTGAGGTTTTTAATGATTATAATAAACACCGCCACTTCTTTATGCAAGTTATGTGGAGCAAGAGTTTGAAATCCCCCGGCTATCCGTAAATCATAAGCACCTCCCGAAGCTCCCCTGCAGCACAAATGACATCTTATTTACGCCTTAAAACCACCGATTTCCCCCGCTCACCAGCAGGACTCGTTCTTTCGGGGGAAGAGATGGCCGTGTGAAAGCCACAGCGGAGAAACGCCGTGCAGGACCCACGCGAAAAGTCATTCCCTCCTTAATTTGAACAAAAAGGGAGAGGGAGAAGCGGGCCTTTGCAAACGCAGCAGTCATATCCCGCCCC